>JAUKPP010177601.1:0-24709 GCA_032273245.1 Phyllaplysia taylori
GAGGTTCTGTGAAAAAACATCTACTTATCCCGAAAATCTACTTAAACGACGTCGACTTATGTGGAGTCGACTGTAGTATTATTAGAACAAACAACAGCTTTCCAGGGGCAGCAAGGACATAGTGTAAAAATACAGGTGTACAGTAGAACCACATTATATCTGAAGCCGACACAATTTGGAATTCCCAACTTTTTCTTGATCACTACGGCAACATCCCTCAAATCGACTTTCTCTTTACTCGTCGTGATTTCAATAGTCCCAGCAATCTCGACTTAAGTGGGTTCTACTGTACATGAGAATTATTTAGTTTTTGCCTTTCAGCTTGAGCAAGAATCAGCTCCAGTGAACTGATTTGCGCACTCAAGGGGGCAACCACTTTCTTTGCTTGCAAAATTCAAAATAACCTGTATAGTATACAGTTGGTCTTGGTTGAATGCCCCATGCAATACTAAGGTTATTTCAGTGGCAGGCAATTTTGACCCTGCTTGTCAGGTCCAACCCAAACTGAGAGGGATATGACATCCCAGTACAGACACGGTGATACTCGTATCAGAAACTGCCCTACGTGGGCCTCGAGCTCCCGTCTTTTTCAGGATTGACCAAAAGCCAAGCCATTGCACCACAGACACCAGTTTCTAAAACTGGAATTTCACTCTAGTCTCGAGTTGGCTTCAAGTCATAAGTTCTGCCAAATGGAATTAATTAGTTATGGAATAAAGCTGTGCTGTCCCGCGGCAGCCAACCTGAGTGTGAAGGCTCCTCTCCAGATAGATCACACAACAGTTTTTGGAGCGATTTTACCATTTTAGTTGCAGAAAGAGACAATGCACATGTTTCGTCGAAACTGAATAAAAACAAATTTCATGAAAGTGGGAGATTCACTTATAATTTATCAAATTTGTGACCCATGATAGAATCGTTAGGGCAAGTAAGTCTACTTCAGGGCTGGCCTTGTATTTTAACAAAAGGACTGGACCATGAAAACAAACAATTCATGCCAATGACTTGGCATGAATCACAATGAAAATCTCCATATGCGTCACATCACAATGTGCATGGTTGTTGTTGGCAAAGTAACAAGAGGCACTGCCAGGGTAGTCATGATTAAAATCATTGTCCAGTATTTTTATTGTTTCACAAAGCACTAATCGAACAATAAACAGAAACACATGCAATCCTGTCTGTTCACCACACTTCACATTTATTCCTATTAATATCTACACGTATTCCAATAAATCAATGATTTTTACCAATCTGGTACATCAAAGAAATGAGGCATAATTATTGAATGGCAAAAATCAATCAAAGGCAATATTTTAAGGAGACAAAATGAGGTCAGAGCAGGATACACAAATGAAACAACTTTAAAATCAACTTTTTGGATTGCCTGTTTAGTACAGTGCAGTAGTCTTTGCCTAAATAGATGTAGACAGGGAGATGAGTCTATATGATATTTTTGCATTTTGCAGCAAAAGAGACTTTCTCTCGACATGCCTAAATAGATGCACACCTCATAGAGAAACTCAGAAACATTTCACTAAAATGTATCCTTTTACAATGCCATATATGTCTTTTTAAAAAAAGACTAAATATTATTTAGAGTTAGAGGTACAAATGCAGTCACTTTTCCAAATGTGCACATCAGCTGACAAACCCAACAACAGGAAAATCCTGACAAACATAATTTTGACAAAAAGCCAGACAACATAAAACATCAAAGACGGGTCTGGACAACCAGATATTTAATGAGAATTGCCCTCGCTCTTCACAATAAAAGAAACAAACAGCGCCTTTAGTGTCTACTGTCCATGAGCACATAGGATTGGGCAAGAAATACCTGCAGTATGTTTGGGTAACTCAAACATCTTTTGATTGCTCGCTCAAAATGTGTCTTTGATAGAAGGTTTCTGATTGCTCACCAACTGTAATGTTAAGGCCTAAGATGCACAATATGCCTAAATGCTGAAGAATACTAGACAGACAGACCTTGATTTTTCCAATTGAATGTAATGAACTATAGAGGATCAGCTGCCCACTGAGAATTATAACAATATTCAAACTGTATGTGACACGAAACTTAAAATCATTGAAGAGACACAACAGGATGAGAGACTTGAATGCTCCTCTTTGATCAGGTGCATATATATATATATATATATATATATATATACATGTATATATATAGACACACGCTTACAATCCTTCCTGGGCACCACGTGTATAGGCAGAGACTACTGCAGTCATAAACAGTGCAATCCACTGACATGAAGGAAAGTAATAAATAAACAAACAAAGAACAAAATCTTGACTGCAACTCTCCTCTCTACTCTTAACATTTTCCTTGTCAGAATAAAAGCAGTCTATTTACATTAAAAATTTAAGAACATATTAATGAAAAGGCCCATGGTCACATGTGAAAAATGAAGGCAGCAATTCCTTTTACGTGGCTTGGTATGGGCCTTTTCTTAATATATTTTTTTCATTATAGGCCTAAATGATTTTTAATATTGATAAAAATTAAATGTATTTCTGATGCCACTTGTAAATATTTACACAATTCACACCATTTTAAGGAACACTTTGAACACTATAATTACAGTTGAACAATTACACAAGTCTTTCATTAACCGCACTAATCTTTGCCCAACAAACTGAAAATGCTGTTTTGCCTCTTGACCTGGGGTTTGCCCGGAGACTCTGAAGTCGTCTTCTGCTTTTTTGCTGCCTGAACTTGATCTTTGGGCCCTTCTCTTGCTTTGCGCTTAGGGGGCTGTTGTGGCTGCCGAAGAAACATTGTCAGCTTTTTATTAAAATGTGAGAATAAACATCCCATCCTAACACACAGAAGAGTTGAAAATGGCGATGAACAAACATGAAATGCGTCAAACCCTCAAACTAAACCTTTGAGGTTTGAAACTTGAAACACTCTTTTGTTTTCTGATCTTGGATAATCCAGTCAATAAAGGCAAAAGTATACAGAAACCTCGCTTCAATTTTCTGAAAGTAGATTTGATATATATAAAGTTTAAATAAGCTTATGCAGCCACCTGTACTGATAACTTGATGCCATGGGGCAAACTCATCCCAAGTTCAACGTAAACATTTTATGAATGTCTAGAAAAGTAGCTGGGACTTGAGAAAACGATAAACTTCACCCAAAATCAAGTGTAAGAAAAAACAAAACACGAGTGAAGTGGATTGTAGCAATATACATTTGAGAGACATGGCTGTACTTTTGTAACATGATGACCTGAAGATCAATATTCTGGGGGCAGGCTATGAAATTTGAACCATTGTTTTCTAGTATTTAAGTATTAATAATATCGCCTACAGAATTGATCAGACTTGCATAGACTAAAGCATCCATGATTGTTCACTACCAATGCAAGACAGAACAGTAAAAGTAAAAGAAAAAATCAGACGAGTTGCTCTTAGTTTATAATAACTAGCTTTAGCAATTTGACTAAAACATAATCTAAATTGCAAAAAGTTAGCATGCAATACTGCAACATCATTGGTGTTTTGCATTTTCATCATACAAACCAGATCATAAAAAGTTTCTTATTTTGAAGTTTTAAAAAAAATGTTCATCGTGTGTCCCATATCCCAGCAAGCAGCCTTGAAGTCAGTTGAGACAAACGAGCTGACTGATAATAATCTGCTGACTCACCTTGATGTTTTCAGTTCTTATGGCTTCCATCTCCATCCTATCCAAGACAGACATTAAAACTGGAAGTTCCAACATATTAAATGACTATACAGTGTTGCATGGGGAGTTAAACCAAAACCAACTGACCATATAGGGCTTATGACTTTGTAATGTTTTTAAAAACCCCATCAAGTTCAGCCGGAATCCGCTTGATCTGTTCAGTTTTTAGGACAACCGTAGAAGCTTTGAAAAGGGCGACTTAAGAGCCTTTGACTTCTATAAAATCACTCACCACTTTTGTCTCATTTTCATCTTGAGTTTCTGAACTGCCAACAGACTGAAAGACGAAGCCTTTGGCTTTCCCAGAGGAGGTTCCCCCGAAGGCTCCCTTGGCAACTTGAGCAATTTTGACCAACGCATCCTTGCTGCGCGTTAAGAATGAGCCTTTCTTGGAAAGCTGGGAGTAGAGATGAGAAATCATTGTTATACAAACCATTAGTAAATTCTCATTTGAGTACAAAATCTTCTAGGAAAAGTGATATTAATATTTATAAGATAAGACATAATCAGGCATCATTTCAAGGCAAATGTTAGTAGGTAGTCCAAACCTAATTTTTCTTTACTTTGAAATTAGGATTTGAGGCTTTTATCTTATAGAACTTTTTATTCTGAAAATGGATGTCTTTATTTTTGCCATAGCTCAATAAATAAAAAAAGTTATGATGTTTTGAATGAAACGAAGGTGTAAAGTAGGTCGAAATCGACGAGTAATAGGCACTCGCGGCTGCCGACAGCCCGGTTTGGACTACCTAATGTTAGACAGGAAAAGAAGCTGTAATCTGAAATTGAAATGATTGTATAAAACTAAAACACTATAGTAGTAGGTTCTTTACTTTCCTGAAATGCCATGTTGGTCACAAAATGTGCTCAAAATAAGGAATCCTCAAACAACTGAAAAAAGTATGCTGAACAAAATGAATTCCAGAACCATGAGGGTATCACTTGTACTGGCAAAAAAGATTTATTGTAACAATACCTTTGGTTTCGATTGTGCTGGAGGTAACACTGGCTTTGGTGTTGGATTTTGCTCGACTAAAGGTAGTGAGCGATCTGAAACAATAAAGAATAAATAAAAAGTGACTTCAGCCATCAGCCCAGAAAAATTTTTCCATAGCTTATACCAAACTAAATGATAAATGTAGTGTATGTGGAAATGCATTCCATCAAATTGCAGGAGTTACTGTCTTCTTGAACTGACCTTCATTTTTTACTACATTTGAATTTTCAATGGTAAAAACAGATTGCAAAATACTCAGGACTTGCTGTTGAGCACAGATGTCCTCTATGCTATTGACCATTACTGTCTCTATTGCCATCACGTAGCAGTAGAGTAAAGAAGATGATTTTCACTGGCCATAATTCAGCAAACAAGGAATTACCAGAATAGCCAGAGATACATCAAGTCAAACTGGCGCTGTGGTGTAATGCGAAAGAACAGAGTTCGAACGATCTGGGTCTTCTCTGCTACTGCTAGGAATTTTTCCCTCTCAGTCCAGGTTGGCCCTGATTGACAGGGTCGAAATAGCATGTCTCCTAAATGACCTTACATTATAGTGTTGCAAGGGGCGTAAAACTGGTAACCAAACAAAAAAACACCAAAACATCAAGTCAATCTTGAGGAACCTGTGAGGATGCTCCTAAAGTATTCGTAACATACAGAGGCAACTTACTATGATCTTTTCAAACGAGTTCATCATTGAAATGATTTGACTTTATATACCAACATACAAAATAGTTCTAGCAGTTGCAATTTCCTCCTCATACTTAAGTCTATAATATTATATATAAATTCTTTATCTACATATGCACGACATCATAAAACAACATCTCGCTACTCACCACAACTTCTTCTCTCAAACACTATCACATGCACCTAACTTTTTACAACCTACCTTTCTTTAATGCAAACTGTCCCATATTCAACAGACTGCTGCTTTCTTCATCATCTTTGTTTTGCTGCAATAAATAGAAAGAAGATACCGGTAAAAATGATTAGGATGGTTAGGAAAAGAAATTACACCAGAAGTAATGACAAATCCCCCGAGACATAATAACATGGTCTTGATAATCATACTGTCCTTAAACACACTCCTTGATTTTTTCATACACTTTGTAGAATACAATATCAGTGGATTTTTATATTGACATATATAAGGTTTTTATTGAAAGACTTAATTCCTAGATGTGTCCCAGTCTTCTGTGCTTGAATACAGTATATATAATACAAGCTTTAAGTTTCCCTACTTTTCCTCATTCTATACAATAGCACAGATATAGATATGAGACATTTAAATCAACACTTTTAATGGCTTAAGAAGCACAAATTATGATGCAGAATTTTAACAGGGAAATTGATTTTACAGATGGTGCATACAATTAGATTTATAATTCATACAGAAATGATACAGAGCTACAAATTTACATAATAGCGTCAGTCATACAAATACAATGTATGTACACCACATTCACACAGAACTACTGCAGTCGCCAGAGTGCAGTGGAGCGCCCATGTAATACAATAGTAATGATATGACAATCATAATAAATTACAACCATTGCAGAATTATGAAATGACAATAATCTATTAGAATATAAATATCATTACCCCAAGCAGGCTTAATATGATTGAGAAGCATGTTTATGACGTTATAATCAAGCGCTCTTTTTTTGTGCGTTGAAGCTCAACAAACTGACAAGACTTTTCGCAGTCCACAGAAGGGTACCCATTGACACCTGGATGTGGTGAGGAAAATTTGTGTAAAGTGCCTTCCCCAAGGACGCAACGTCGGGCCAGAGCTGGGATTCAAACCCATAACCTTATGATTACGAGTCTGGCAACCTAGCCACTAAACTGCAGATGCCACTTGTCTTTTCTATTTCTTATTTATACTGTAGTCACAAAGTAAAGCTTTATGCTTCTACATTCCCTACCTTCCTAAGCATATTTGCGGTACCAAAAAAAGTAATACGAATAAACTGCTTCAGTATGAAAAAGTGCAGATGAAATAACCTTAGTCTTTATTGTGAGAAATATTAAACCATCTCTAAATTAAATGACAGTGAAAACCTGTAACTTGACTCGCCCACGTGTAAACCTTTCATAAGGCTTAGACACAAATTGAGCATGAAAAGTACTTGCCAAAATCAACAATATGACAATCTTGCCACTTCATTTCCAGTTAATCATTTGTGAGTAAAAATCTTACACTCTCTTCCAGGAACTTCTCTCTCTCCATCCTGTCTTTGCGCCACTGGGCTTCGTCTATCTCCTCTTCTGCTTGCTCTGGCTCCGAATCTTCTCCAAACATGTCTTGCTGTGAGGCATCATCTGCACATAACAGGGACATTTTTTTTATAGGTGTCTTGGTACACACACGTCCATAATTACTTCTTTTACTTTATTAAGTTTTAAGTTTCTATCACCACTGGGAGTCATTTCAGTGCTAGGAAATAGATTAGGGTAATAGCAATACTTACCAAAGGAGAAGGAGCAGACCACAACAGAGTGCTCAACAGCTAGCAACTTAATAATTACAAACCTGATTGCCCTGAGCAAAAATTATTCATTGACCCGATACATCCTCCATCTACTAAAAATCTTTGAACTATTGCTATATATACAGTTTTAAACAATAAATTAGTTTTCTGCTAAGCAAATTAAAGAGACTATGGACTGACGTCACAAAGCTCAAAACAGAGGAGAGAAAAAGAAGGAGCGATGAACAACAACATAAAAAGATCTATCTCTACAAATATTATACCATCAATACTGGAATGGCCACAAGGCTCCTGAGCAGAACTGACTGCCGACTCATTCAGTCAAACCTGTTACTTATTGTTCAAATCATTGACTGTTGTATGCACCAGGCATGTTCTTCAACAATCAAAACATGCAGATCCAGTAGTCTCATGCATACCCATGTCTTTCCATCTGAAGTTTCTCATTCTTCCACCTCCCTCAGAGTACAAGTCGCCATCTTGTAAGTACATCTCCTTGAACCTCATCACCTCCCTGTCGTCATCGTCTTGGATTTGTTTCCTATACAGAGTCACAATTTAAATGTTGCTTGAAAACAAGAGAATAATGTGGAATAACAAGTGAAATAAGACTGAACATAAGCATTAAAATGAAAATATAATAGGTTGTTATCTTTTTATTCCTCAGTTATATGAATACATTAATTCATGTTTCAAAACTATTCCATACAAAGTTCAAGCCCAGTTGCCCCTTTGAACAAAATATCTTCACGTCACCTATCTTTCAAATATGATGCTATAATCGTAGGTTGCCTACATATGTTACATAGATTCATTTTTCTCTATGAAGAAAATACCGATACTTTGAATAATTATGTGTTTTATGAGTGGAGGATAGTGAAGGTTCCGTATTGAGTAACATGCTTTCTACCAAGCGATTCTGTACACTAACTTACATGTGTACTTTTCCAACTTGATTCCTGAGGGCCTCCTCAGACACGCCCGCCATGTCTCTATCTCCCGCCTCCTCTTCCAAAATGTCGTCCTCTTCTGCCAGGTCCACATTCTCATCACTGTCATATTCACTGCCTGAAGTTCAAGAATTGACAGGGAATAAGTGATTTCATGAGGTCAATATGCAGCAACTGTTCCCAAAAATTGCTCTTTCCTGTCCCATGGAACATGTTTTCAACAAAAAACCATCTCAATATTACCACAACAGGAATGCTACAGGTCGACTTGGCCAAAAAAAACCCCACAATTTAATGTGGAAGAAACAAAAAAAATCCTCAACTCTGTTGGCCCCAGTGTGAGAGATCGCATAGCTGAATGCATGCAAAGCAAACTGCCGTCTGACAAAGATGAAATATCTTGTAACAAACAGAAGTTTTAAAAAGTATCCGTGAATTTACGCAACTTTCAGATAGGAGCAGGAAGTGGAACATTGTATGTAGTTCAGTGATACACCAGCATTGCTTAGCTAAAGTCAAAATTTGCATGTCTGATCACTTGCTACTAAATGACAAAAGGCTACGATGAACAGATTTCTCTTGTCTGGTTTGTGTCAGAATATTTATTTTTTTCATAAACGGAACTCCTCAGACCAGAAACCGTAAAAAAAAACCCAAAAAAAAACCCAAACCTCACAACAAACTAAAACATCATTGGCTAAAACAGCCAAGATGCTGGCCCCTCTATAAAAAACTAACTTTGAACTTTTTCTTTTTTTTTAGCCAACCAAAACATCAGTTGTGACTAGAAACCTTTGAAATTTCCCGTGGGGAAGGGGGGAGGAATCTATAAAGAAACCATCAAACATTTTACAATTTTACTACTAATTTACTTTTTACATGTCCAAATGTTAGAAAGTAAAAAATTAACAGATTCTTACCGGAAAGTTCAGCTTCATCCTCCACAAAGGCTTTTCGAATGCTGTTGGAAAAAAAAAAGATGTGATAGATTTTAAAAAACCTGACAAGCTCAGTAAAAGATCAATACGTGAAACACAAAATAGATTAGGTCTTCCTAATTCAAAACATTTGTTCAAAGTGTTCAAATTAATTTGTTATAATCTTCACTTTAGAGAGACATTCTCAAGAAATAATGAAGGAAAATTGCGCTTTTACTTTCACTTCACAAATGCACTTCAACAGCATTAGATGAAACACAAAGTAAACTTGCTTCTCACCCTTTCTTTTTGTCCTTAAACCCAGTAAATTTTGGCTGTTTGACGACTTCCTCAGTGTCTGAGGCATCCTCCTCATTGTCTTTATCTCCATTTTCATCCTCACTGTCAGAGAGGACACGCTGTTGAATGAGAAAAAAAAATATACATATGTCAATATTTTAAAAAAGAGCACACTTATTTGTCGTAATTGATAAATTGTTAACTATTTCAATCCGGTTTACAGGTTTCAATAAATCTCTTATTCAGATGAATTGTAAGGCAGCGATAAATATTCAGTGCAACTACTTCAAGCTAATCACCAAGAGAGCTCTTGTCAACAACAAAATACATGCCTGTCAGCTTGAGCGAACAAATTCCTACACATCTTGGCTACTAATGCTCTTACATATGTACAACTTCAAAAACAATGAGACACAAGTAAAAGGATGAAGAAAATCTTGTATAAATTTAACGGCCCCTAAAAAAGATGTACATGTGTCCAAGTGCCCTAGTCGTAACAATACTAATACATACTGAAACAAGTACATTCCAGTCTCATTGAAATACACCATTTATATTTTTCTTGTTCAGCCATGAACCAAAAGCATGTGTCAAAAATCATGTCCAGAACACAAAAAAAGGATGCGCATCCGTTATACTTTTTTGTTCTACTGATGCCAAATTGAAACTTGCAAAGTTCTGAATCCTTTCAGCACTACATCATAGCAAATGCTCTCTGCAAAAAGCTGTTTTATGAGCATAACATCAATCACATGGTATTGTTATCACCTTCTTCCAGTTCTGGACAGTTGCGTCCTCCTCAACATCAGATAGAATATCAAAAGGATCAGCTGTGTCCTTGTCAGTCTCTTTACCCTTGCTTTCTTCGCTCAGAGAACGATTTTTTCTGTTCTGAGAGACTGGGAAGGCATCTTCACTCATGGAATCTTGCCTGAAATGAAATCGTTTGCACAATTTGAAAAGCCTAAAATGAGTGAAAGCATTTATCAAAATCAAAATGATGTAATATGACTTAAGAGAGAACAAACCATTCGGGACTCACGTTAAAATGCTGTGAGACCAAAAAGCAAAGGGGTGAACAATAAGAAGCTCAGGTAGAACCCAGTTTCATATACTATGATAATATTATGTTGAAAGGAATTTCTAGAATCCAGTGGCTTGGCCCAAAGGTTTTATGAACATGTTTATCATCAATGAAGGACTAAACTTCTGTTTTCACTTACTAACATATTGGTAAATGGGGTTGTACACAAAGCTATAGCAGGGTTGTTAGTGAAAAATTATCCCAACCCCTGAACTTTGTCCGAGAATCGCGATAGACAAACCAAAGTGTTACGGTACAAACATTGTAAAAGGTTTATGATCCCAAAATTTTCACATTTTTTCTCAGGGAAGATAATTATGAAATCTGCGCATAGAGTAAGTGTGACCGAAACATGACCGCGCAATGGTCAACAATTCCGTGGCCGCTGATCTCAGGCCTGATATTTCTCACAGGAACCCCAGATTTTCACGGAAGTCTGAGAGCCCTGCTAAAGTAATATTTGCCATGAGGACATCCATATATTGATATTGTGCCAGTTGGTTGAGGACGTCAGCACCTACCCGAATGTCCCAAAACAGAAGCCCATCAGTTCTCGCATGTTGTCATCTGGCTCAGCCTGGCTGGTGGGTCCACGGAAAATTGCTGTGGCTGTTATCTCCTCATTATCAGCTTGGCTACTCGCTCCCCGGAAAATTGCTGTGGGCGTAATCTCCTCATTATCAACTTGGCTACTCGCTCCCCGGAAAATTGCTGTGGGTGTAATGTCATCGTCAGCTTGACTACCAGATTTCTGGAAAATGAGTGTGGGTGTAATTTCTTCATCGCCGGCCTGGTTGCCAGATGCTTTGAAGAGAGCACCTGCTGACATCTTTAAGCTTGAACCTGGCAGGAAAAAAAACAATACATGGAAAGAGTTGAAATTTCTGCCTTTTGTATGTATTGTCTCACACACAACCACAATCAAAGGTGAAACAGAGCTTTTAATTCTCTCCGTTTTGCACTTGTGTAAAAAAACCGGAGCAATCTCTTTATAAAAACATCAAGAGGTCAAATCCTCTCGTCACAAGTTCACCAAAAAGTAAGAGTAACATGAGTAATATAAGGAAATTCTGAACATAAAATAAAGGAGCAGAGAAATGGAATTATCAAAGAATACACAAACCAGTATACATGTGAGAAAATCCACAAATGACCGCCTAATTTAAATGACTAATAAATTAAAAATAATAAGCATTTAAAACTTCCTTTCTAAAACTCCCCACCACTTGTTGCATATGGCAATCTAGCAGAGATCTAAGTGAGACACTAAAATATCCCCCCCCCCCCCCCACCCAGTCAAGTTTCAGTCTGTATCCTACCAAATCCATCCAGGCCAAAGCTATCTCCTCCACTGTTTTGTGCCAATTGTGCGATACGAGATCTCGGCTTTTGAGTCTGGGCCACTCTCAAATACCTGAAACAATCATGAAAGTCCAAGTACATTTTTCATTTTTACATCTGTCAGTTTAACAAATTATAGTTAGTTTAAGAAAGAATGAAGTAGAATAATGACGCCTACTCTTTGTGCAATGTGAGATCTTGGCCTTTGAGTCTGGGCCACTCTAAAATGACTAAAATAATCATGAAAGTGCAATTACACTTTTTTCTATGTCTGTCACTTTAACAAATTATAGATACACATGAAGACAGAAAGAATAAAGTAGAATAACAAGGTCGAATTTTTCCACGTCAATAAATCCTAAACACAACGGGTGGAAAGAAAATTATGACATATTTTTCGCCACAATTAATGCTTCAAAGAACAGAAAATGTTCAAATACAGTTATAATTATCATAATCTAAAAAAAGCACAGGAAGAAAGGAAGATAATAATCAACTCAGGCAAGGCTCCTGCGTATTCCATGAAGTGGATGCTCTCTATTTACCTATAATAGTCAAAGAGCAGAGAAATGTGCCATGTTCTCACCTATCAGCATCTTACAGTTGTGCGTGAGCTTTATAAGACCCAAATGATTGCAACGAATCTTTACGTTGATCTTAAATTTCCTGAAATGAAACTTTGAAAATTCTATAAAGTGGTTTGGTTTGGTTTGGGTTTAACGCCCCATGCAACACTGTAAGGTCATTTATGAGGCGGGACCTCCGAATTTTACGTCCATCTCCGATAGGACGGGGGCCGGAGCCATGAAAACTCCGAAAAAATCCCGGGGAACCTACCCGGATTCGAACCTGGGACCTCCGCATCTATAGGCGGGCGCACTACCGCTCGGCCATCGACACCCCCTCTATAAAGTGGATCCTTTTTGTCTCTTCAAAGATAAAGAGAAAGGCACTTTTCTCACCCGTCAGCATCCAACAGCTGTGAGTGAGGGTTATAAGATCCAATTGACTGCGACGAATCGTTCATATGATCAAAACTTCGTCCTGAGGTGGATTCATTTTCATCAGCCATACTGTACAGATCAGGGGACTGTGACTCGGAGCGGTATTTGATTCTCTCCTAAGGGGAAGACACCAGAAATAGAACTTTAAAACATGAACAATATGATATGGCAAGGGGCATACAGAATAGAGACATTTTTTTTCTACAAACTCCCATTGATTAACAGAAAATGTATACATCTGTAGTAGCAATGAATGTAATGCACTGAAGCTTGTGCTTGTATGTTAACACCAACATGTTCCATTAAATCCATATAAAAAGTATCAGATCTACTGAATTTAGGTGTAGGACAATGTCCTCACACTCACTAAAGACAATGGAGTGGTACAACCTCCCTCAAGGTTCACAACCATCTCTAGTTAGCAGTGAGTTAAGCAACTAAATTTTCCCAAAACAATATGCCCTTTCACAAACAACCATGTAGGGCAATACACAGGGATGCCCCATGGCCAAGAAAAAAACCCTGAACTTTTTGCGGTCGGCTTTAGTACCCGCAATAAATTGATGAAAATAGGTAAGAAAGTACAAAACACAATGAAGTGTTCTTGTGTAAAAGCTAAAAACCGGAGGCCCCGGAAAATCCCTAAAAACCAGAAGTGCATCCCTGAATACACAAACTCCGTCAGATCAATGCCTGAGACATCTTGATATTTTTCAGAGATACAAGGGGGAGGGGGGGCTGGCAATTTACTGAACTAGACCGTGCTGCACCTTGGACAATAAACAATTTTGTCACTGGAAATGGTCAATTTAAGTACAGATTAACTGTACCTGCCAAAATATTTCTCGGCAAAGGGTGAAGATTTGAGCTACAAACAATCCACCATACAAAATATTAACAATATCTCTCACCTGAGTCTGCGTGTCTTGCAGGTGTTTGGTCATGGGCGTCAGCTCGTTGCTCCATAAGTCAAGTGAGGTTGACAACTCTGGGAGAGAATGCATATTTGTTAGTGCTTTAGATGGATTGGAAAAAGGAGCACACAACCACTGTGCCCCTCCATATGCAATATTATTCAAACGAAGATTATAAATAAGTTCCCTTTACCCATCAAAGACTTTTTAAAAAAATTCATGACCATTTTATGTTTACTCTGACCTGTTTCACATGGTGCTTCTTTTAAAAATGCAAATTTAAAAGTGAAGCCCCCCAAAGTAAGAAAGCTTTGCCAGAGAATTAGGTTCAGTTCAGTTTGGGTTATCAAACTATTGGCCAGAAAGTTCTTTACATGGTATTTCAGAACAATGGGTGTGAATATAATCAATCTTCACAAATAAAATGTAAAACATAAAGCATGAGCATAATAATATGGAAATAAATATTGAAACATGACAACAACGCCGTCAAATACCTGCATTTCATGCTTGCTCACACACACATACATGTATACAAATACTCGCGAGTGTACACAAATTAGGAATCATCGAAACGCCTCAAACAGTTTTTTTAAATGAATAGCTCGATTACGGAGTATAATCATGATCATAAACATAAAGGTGATATTATTTTGAAAATGAGGACGAAAAGTTTTTTCTTGGATATTTGATCAAGTCATCTAGAGTAGGCTACACATTACCTTACATGTCTTCATCAGTTGTTTCTTGTTTCCAGACATATGGATGGGATCAAGTCCCAGTATTCATCCACTACCTATATATCTATTCTGGGTGAGCATGGAGTATACGGCAGACCATGTAGACATAATAGAGACCACAGTAATTCCAAGTATATTAAAGGCCTCCATGGGAAAAAAAAGCTTCAAATATTCAATTGCCTGAAGAAAAAAAATTTTTAAAATGCCTACATCTGGTTTTCAGGAGGTCTAACTTTTACGATAGGATTCTTTCAATTCTTATCTTTGGGATCTAAAGATGTGTCTTTGTCATCCTAAAAAAACTTACTTTTCTGTTTGCTCAGATTATTGGTAATTGCCTCAACCTCATCACTTTTATCCTCTGTCTCGTCCTCATCGTCACTGGCAATGACAGGCTTGGTCTTTTTTTTCTTCAGACTTGCCAGACCAAAATCTGAAAGTAAAAAACATGAGTGGAAATTTGGATAATCTGCATGTTCATGAAAATAACCATTATATCACAATGCTATAAACTAAGTAAGGCCACAACACAATATAATGCAAAGAGGTGACATCTGTTGATCCAAGCTAAATTCTGATGACACTGCTGATTAGAGAAACTACACCACAAAATTTCGTAAAATTATTAGGGATGAGCAGAGCCAGTACCAAAAAAATTTTGAGCATTGATCACCAGCACAGAATTTGTGACCCAAGAAGACATTGTGACATAGTAGAAGCAGCTCTCAGGATGTAGAGAAAATTCCGGAGCATGCCAACCTCTGAACCATAATTAACCACATGTGTGAAAGTCAGCACGTGTTTCTCTCAGGATCGCAAACCCCCGAACACATGACAGTTGTAAAAACATCTTACCATCATTGTCGCTGTCTTCCTTCTCATCTTCGGAGCCGTCCTTGTCAGCTTCGTCATCTGATCCATTATCATCGCCTTCCTCATCCGACACATCAAAGTGAAGATGGACATCGTTTGAGTCCTCGTCAAAGTCACTATTGTACTCCATTTCATCATCTTCATCATCCTTCGCTTCTGCGTCCACAAGTGGGTTGTACTAAAAACAATAAAAAAAACCAAAAAACAATAAAGTTACAAATACATAAGTCACAGATAATTTAACCTCAGACCCTTCAAAACACGATAGCATCATTCAGGTGGTCCGCTACTTCAAACCTGCCCGGCGGGGCTAAAATAAATTGTGGGAACAATGCATCCCATCAAAAAGATGGAGGTAGGGCTTTATTATAGTCTCTCTCAGATGAAATTCCCAATTCCCTCCTTGTCCTCTGCATGCAAGGAGAAGGGTTGAATATTCACAGTAGAAACGCAGCTCTAAAATGCACAAGGGCTGTACATGAAATGTGTTCTGACAAGAGAGAAAGTTAACCATTTATTTCAACAAAGCGCAACTTTTAGGGCGACATGAACACAAATAATTTTGTCTGAATCAAATTTCTTTTCTAGCTCTTGAAATCAATCACAATAAAAAGACACTATAAAAACAAACAAGAGAAAATCCTTCAAATATTAAAAAATGAGCAGATATGAAGTTTGTGAAAACTTACATCTTTTCCATCATCCGAGTCATCATTTATGCGACCAAACTGAAGCTCAAACTCATCCTCATCATCGTCGTCAGTGTCAGACCCATCTGTCATTTCAGCTTCCTCCTCTTCTTCATTCAATATGTCATCATCATCATTTTCCTCCCTTCCCTTCTCAAATCCTTCCTCGTTTTCCAAGGCATACATCTGTTGTCTTTTCTGAAGAGCTTCAGCTCGTTTCTTCCTCATTCCTTGGCCAAGCTGTTGTTTCAGCAGTGACAATTTTGCGCCTAGAGATGACAAAGGCAAAATTTAATAAAAACACTTTACTAAAAAAAGAAGTCTGGAAAATTTGTATAATAATTACAAACAGACACAAAAAAAAATACTGAACGATAATAGAAATGTAAGGAAAAACATATAAACTTGAACCAGTTTATCTTTTAAAAGTAATTTCTGCAGGAGAAAAGTTACTGCTGCATTCACACAATGCAAGACTTACAACTTTACATGAACACTTTCTAGCGGCCGCTGATTTGGAATGACATAAGGATGAGGATGAAAGATCAAGACTTTGGAAAGCAAAATCAGGTTTCAAATACATGTAGCATCTTCAGCCTAGGAAAGACTTTGGCTGAGAAATTAATAACATGAGCACTTGTGCAAATTTTCTTACCATGTGCAGTATGATATGGCGAGTGACTTTTTTTTCTAAGAGTCTTGAGGTATTGAAGATGACAATAAACTTTTTTGGTGACCAAATTTTTTATGTTCTCAAGTCTTACACAGTACTGCATCAGCTAAAAAAAAACACCAAAAAACACTGTAAATCTGTGCTTGTCAGATGTTCTCAAGTCTTACACAGTACTGCATCAGCTAAAAAATTTTTTAAAAATCACTGTAAATCTGTGCTTGTCAGATGTTCTCAAGTTTTATACAGTACTCCATCAGCTTAAAAAAAGAACCCATCACAGTAAATCTGTGCTTGTCAAAGAAAAAATTCGGAGCACATTTAATGTACAGATGACATCAAACTGAGCTGTCTACCTGGTGCACTTGCTTCCAGCACCGACTCCTCCTCCTGGACGTGGTAAGTGAAAGACTTCAGTTTCAGCTCTTTCTTTTCCCCAGCTTCTCCTTCTTTCTCAACTATGCTGTGAAGCAGAACACAGGTAATGTATTAAAACAGTTATATAGTAATACTCCAACAGAGATGGTAAACTGGGATCCTGAAGAGGTATTATTAAAAACAATTAGTCAAGTGGTACCTCAATCCACAAAAAGAGCTTGATGGAGTTCATTCGGAAAGTACAGACCTAGTTGATGTACATAAGAAGGGCAAACTTACCACACTCGAGGCTTAGATGGAATAATGATATTGCAACATGAAACCACATCACATGTAACAAATCAACACAAACTACAAACTGCATGCGTAGAACGATGAATCACTACCAGCGTATCATGTGATATGACGGTACACTTACATCTATGTTGATTCTCAATGAGTAACAATCAAGATAAATAGAAGATATAACATGAGAGGTCCCTTTCTTCTACATTCTCTGGAAAGTGTTTGGTTAGTTTGGTAGCCAGTTAAGTTTTATGTTCCCTGCAACACTGTAAGGTCATTTAAAGAGACCGGCTGCTTCGACCATGCCTGTCAGGGCCAACCAGAGCTGAAAGGGAAAAAATCCCAGCAGAAAAAAAACGCAGATCGCCAGCGACCAAGGTCGAACTAGGGTCTTCCGCATGACTGGCGAAGAGCCCCTAACCATTACACCAGAGGTCCAGTCTGGAAAGTGTGATGCCTGCTTTCATCAGTACTCCTTACAGCAAAAGGGCTATAATTCTAGCGATAACCGGAGAGAGAAATTAATATATTTATCAAAATAAGAAGGGGAAAAAAAAGGACATCTTGCATGATACTGACAATAAAGCTGCCCAATGTAAAAATTTATCAGTTCCGACCAGATTATACTTATGTAATAATGATTGGAAATTGAAAGGGAGGTGAAGGAGTAAAAGAGATTCTAGTCCCGAGTTCAGATACAACAACTATGAGAATTCACAAATGTAGCCCAAAAATTCACAATTTTTTCTCTCAACTTCAACATGAATGTCACCGTCAAAAACTATTCTTAGAGATGAAGGTTGTTTAACGTTTCCTTATTTAGTTCATGAAGCAATCACAGCTAAGTAAAGATCCAGTGTACACAAAAACTCCACACTAAAAAGACCTACCTGATGTCCACATCTCTTGCCGGCTTTGGTAATCTTTTCTTGGAATGCTGTGCTAATCTATCCAACAGCTTCTGCAGACCAGGATTTTTAGGGGTTGATGGTGTAGCCGGCTCGTCCAGACAGATGACATCGTCCGGCATGCCTTTCAGACAAGGAGACTCTGACGTGTCCAGCCCTTGCAGTTTATTAAACAGACGTTTCCTTGGTCGCGAGCTGTTTTCTATGGGTTCAGTGGGAGTATACGCAGAATCCAAAGTACTGGAGTCTCCAGTTATTGGCAACTTGGGTTTCTGACTAGAACCTGATTCTTCTTCCATGGAAAGTTCCAGATCTGTATTGTCTTTATTTTCTGAAAGTGTCGAGTCGTTAAGGTCCTCTGCATTTTCTGCAGACTGCGTTGCGCATACTTCACTCGCTGTGCTCTGAGATTTGAACAAATCTCTGGAGGGATCTTTCCTCAAGGACGGTACCGAGCTGAGAACGTCTTCACTTGATTCACACGGTGTGTCAGGGATGTCTGAATTTGTGTTGGCGGTTGATTCACTGTCTTCTGGATGCACAGGGATCGATTTACTACAGGATGAAATATCTTCAGAGTTTGTTTGCTCATTTGTTTCACTATTACACAATGAAATGTCTACAGTGTTGGTTTGCTCCTCCGCCTCCGTCAACTCTAAACTTTTGGCACTCTCAGAAGAAGGTTCAGATGTCACCGGTTTACCAGAGGAGCTAATAACAAGGTCTGGCAAATCATCCTCTCCACTTCCTGATTCTCCATGTGTTTCATTCTGTGAGAGCAGAGGTTCAGAGCCAGGCTCTACCTCAAGTGTGTTGGATTGAGAAAGCTCCTGAGAATCCATACCAGAATCAATGCACACCGCTGTTTGATCTTGGCTGACAGGTGAACAACTGTCTGATGGCACATTCTTGTCAACATTCTTTGGACTCCTTTTGTACTTTCTCAGAGGCTTTTGCAGTATTGGTGGTGTAATTGAAAGCTTTTCATGAATGATTTGTGCCTTCCTGTAACAGATTGATGGAAAAAAAGGAGAACAAAATCATTTGCTGCTGCAAGACAACACATCTAGATAACATGTCTACTTAAGAAAACGCAAAAATGAGAAGCATAAAAAATGGTCTGTATATGAACAAGATTATCATAACCTCCTAATTAATTGCAACTGATGGAAATGACACCACTAAAAATAACATTGTGTTAAGTGTGCAACTGAACCAAGGTTTTAGGTAATTAATGCTAAAGATATTCAGCCCAACATGATTTATAAGTGGCACATGAAGTCTATTGATCTATAAAAGCAATTTTGAAGAGCTTGGTTCTTTAAAAATATTGCCATATTTTCATTTGAAAGTAAATGCACACACCAACAAAAAAAATCTATAGATGCCATTAGTTCCCTAACCATCTCAAGACCACAACAAATTGTTTACATCAGGACATAGAACAACATACAGTATATCCTTTGGTCTTCTCAGTGCGGCGTATTCTTGTTTCTTTTTGGCAGCTCGAGCCAGAAAGTCATCAAGTGACTTGGTTTCGGGCTCATAGTACGGCAGATTTACTCTGCTGTCTGAGGAAGAGAAAATTAAAGAATTAGGACAACAGAATCCTTCCCAGGTCAAGACAAACAGGACAAACATGCAGAGTGTGGCATTTCTCTAACATAAATGAGCAGTTAGTGCTTATTTGGTTTTGAGACCTGAAACCAAAAAGCACATGTGAGAAAGAGGGAGAGAGAGAGAAAGAAAAAGAAAAAAAAGGCAAAAACTACGTCATCAACCCTCAGGGTCAATCATGGCAGCCACAGCGGCATATACACCAAATGCAATGTGATAGAAAGAACAATTTGTCTTATTTTCACCCCCGCAAGGCACATTTCGGTACAATCTACCCCCTTTTGGGACTTGGTGACACTTCTAGGCTCAACTTCGGGATTTTCCTGAGAAATTTGGGACGGTTGGCAAGCCTGCAGTAGTGTTCAGTGGTGGATCCATAAACATTAGTGCCTGTGTGTAAAAAAGTCTAGTTTTTTCAAAGGCACATTTGGTGCTGTCAACGCACAAGTCTGCGCTATCATAATCATTTCAAGACAAGCACACACGACAGCTCAGAGGTCTAGTAGTAGAGGGGACAATGATCGAGCAAAAGAAATGAAAAGTCACATCAATGACAAAGAGAGCTGATCCTTACAGCAGCAGATAAGGAATTCATCCCAAAGACTTGACTCTACAAAGAAAATACTTTGTAATTTTGAAGTCAACAATATGGACCATCCTAAAAATCAGACAGCAAACACAAAGCATTTCAGCGTTCCATGGATTTTTTTGGGTTTTGGTTTTGATTTAACGTCCCTTGCAACTTCGACCCTGCCTGTCAGGGCCAATCCAGGCTGAGGACATTATCGCAGCAGAAAAGGGCGGGCCTCACTCACGTCCTGTGCGTGATAGGAGAAACGCCTAAGCATTACACGACAGACGCCGATGCTCCATGGATTTGGTAGCATGTTTGCAAGATTGTACAACAAGACAACTCACCTCTAAGCAGACGCTGGGATTCACTGAAAATTTCAAGCATTTTTTCAGCTGTTGGTTTTGCCTTTCTGCTGTGTTTTTCTCTTTGCTTCGATGATTTCCCTGCACCCTGATATAGAGGTAAATATAAGCACATTCCAGGTCAAATAAATGGTCACAAATAATTCATGATGATGTCCAAGTCATTAACAAACTGATAATACAGGAGTAGTGGACTATCTTTAAAATAAAAAATCCCAATACAACTTCATTATAAAAGGATTTACAGCCACACCACAACATGTAGGCCTGTGATAGAACAGAAATAATGACAGCTTAGCCCTAATGATGACTCAAACCAAAATAGTGTAAATGCATTAGGCCTTCAAATGTTTAATTATTCTGTTTAATAAAAAAAATTACTATCAAATTAGCTCCAGTTCCATAATATACAGATCACATAAAAAAATACATCATGAAACTTTGGCTGAAAAAAACCAACAGAAAATGGAACTCAAAGGGAAGCATGTGTTTCTTACCTTCATCTTCTTGAGTTTTTTCAGAAGTTCTGGGTCCATCTGGCTCTCATCAAACCCTTCGTCTCCACTATTCTCCTGCTCTTCATCATTTGAAGCACCATTTTCAGCCTCCTCTTCATCACTTCCTTGATGGCTTTGACTGGACAGGGGTCTCTCTGATGTACCTGAAAAGAACAACAGTCAGTTAATATGAAGATAAGATTTTACATAGTAACCTTTTCTCCTCAGTCTTCATACATACATGTACAGGAAAATTTCATATATCCTTCTATCGGTTTTATGGAAGGAGGGGGAGGGGAAAGGGAAAATGGACAAACAGCGAATTTTGCAAACTTAAAAAACAACGACTATGTAAGCCTCTTTCCATATTTCTACACAAAGCCTCACCTGGTAGCTCATCATCACTCGACTCTGCATCAAAGACTTCTTTGTCTTTAAATTCAAGATGCAATTCTTCAGAGTCCCCCTGCTCCCCTTCACTATCCACGGCAGTAGCACTTTCAGCTGCGGTCTCATCTTCAAGAGTGTCCCCAGGGCTTTTGGATAGGATGCTGTCATCCGTTTTGTTCAAAGACTCGGATAGCTCTGCAGTTTCTTGTGCTTCCTCAGTGTCAGGCTCATCGTCTTCCTCATCATCGTCAATGATCATCTGTAAGAATGAAGCAATTACTTTTCCAATCCTGCAAGTTGATCAATCAACCATCTGCCTGTCCTAATATCTAAAATGTTCATGATAGCTAGTCGTATTTAAATGTGGTTGTGACAACGTATTAACTAGTCAAGTAAGGCTGTCAATGAATACAACCTGAGAGAGGTAAAGAAGTGATAAACAAAACCGACACACTGCTACTAACCTTGCCCTTCTTCCGAGATCTTTTATGGCTCACCATTTCATCATCAGAGTCAGCCAATGATCCTGCAATGTGAAAAAGGCGTGTTCACCCCATTGTTTCCAAATTAAAACAATAATTTGATGTGTATGTGAACTCTCCTCTTCTTTAACAATGTTTTCTGGAAATGGATGGAGCTCCATAATGAGCGATCACATCTTCAAAACTATCCCCATATATATGCCGTCTTAAACCCCAAGGATGGATTGAGAGTAAAAAACTGCTCATAATTCGACTTACTGAACTTCTTTCTTAAAAACTTTGTTTTTCCAGAATCAGAATGTGTGCAAGTGGCCCTAAAATATATCAAAGCATCTGATCACTTCATTTTCAAACTCTTTGCCATGCCTGCGACGTTGATGAGCAAATTTCAACCAAACAGGTAGGCATTTAAATGGCTAGATTTAGTCCTCCTACTAACAATTGGTATAATAACCTTGTGATTGCAGAAAAGATTCCTCATCCATACCAGAGTCGGACTTCTCAGCATCAGACTCTGTCCTTTTCCCTGGAGGTAAAGATGATTCCACCTTTGACTGCTCCACTTCCACAGGAGAAATCTAATGACAGAATGAAGAGAAACCAGTTAGATTAGATAGTCAACCCATCAGGCGGACCTAGATCTAGTAGTGTCTGCAAAAAGAATGCTCTAATTTGATAGATTCTACACAAAACATTTGCAGGAATAATTCCATACCATTGGATCACATTCTTAGAAATTTCACACTAAATAAAAATCATCCATCGAGGCTTGTAGTTAGTGTTGAATGATCTTGCTTCTCATGCCAGGCTATATAAAAATTTAGACCTAGAAAAATCTTAACTTAGATCTAGATCTAGATCATTCAACACTAACTACACGTATAGAGGCCTCGTGCATCACAGTGTGGGCCTAGGCCAGGCCTAAATTGAACTTGTCAACTTTGGAAAGACTTTCAAAGAGCCAAAATGAGAGCAACCAAGAGACTCTAATTCTACTTACACTAACTGCTAACCAACCCCTTCTTTAAACTTAAACCCTATTATAATAATGAGGCCTCAAACAATGTCCAAATGATGATTCTGCGATTTATAAAAACAAGACAATTCGGCACATCTATCCCTGCCCATCATGTTTGTAACCACTCAACCACTGCCACCAGAATGTGACGCACTGAATTGAACTGGTCTATGTCACTCATTCAATTTCATTATAAGTGCGGAAGTCCTCCCCCCAAAGCAAAGCCCAAACTTTTCGGCGCTTTTTCGGTAGTTCCCACCCCAACTTTTTATATATTATATATAGCAAAAAATCATTACTCCACTACCGGAAACTTCTTGATTTTCTTTTATATATATGCGCATGCGTATGGAGGAATCAATTTAATCTGCCAGGTTGGAACAGTCAGAATAGGAATGAACGAATGAAGAAAGAGAGAATAACTTATTGTTTTTGTCAGGGGGGGAAACCCCCTGAACCCCCCACCCCTTCCGATTGGTCCAGCTTTCCTTTGTTCAGACTAGATCTAGATCTACATCGGATTTCATTATCTGACTTGAGTGGCAACCGGAAGACTATCGGCAATGTAAATATTTTTCTATATAAAAAGTTGGGGTGGGAACTACGGTTAACTACCGAAAAAGCGCCAACTTTTCTCCTTCTTACTCTTAGTCTTAGTCTTAGACTTAATAAAAAGAAAAATTATCTTATCTTTGCTTATCATCATACACTATCAATCTAGATCTAGATCCAGCTCTAAACTAAACTGTTTTCACTATTCTCACTCCCCTAACCTAAACTACACTGATCCAAAATAAGCGAATGAAGCTGATCTGCTGTTTGAGTCTGAGTCTGAGTCTGAGTCTCCTCAGTCTCACTCTCCGCAGTCTGTGTCTGTCAATTCAAACATGATGATGAAGATCGCTTTCATTTAGATCTAGAATCTAGAACTAATAGAAAAAGACATCAACTCTGGTGACGCTACCTCACTATCAACATTCCCAATAGACGGACTATGATTGGAAGTTGGGTTGCCTCCATCCATGTTTCTGTCGTGGTGTGTAGGCTGGTGACTACGGACTTGGTTGATTGATGATGATGAGTTGAGCGCCGAGTGCAACCAAAACACCGTAGACTAATCGAACAATTCAGTCTCTTCCTCTTCAATTATGTTCAATGCATTAACACGTCTCTTGACAGTAGAGATTCACGATTCCATGCAAGCAATTTGTTCACATTTTATAACACTACACTAGTAGATCATCGATGGTTCTCTTCTTTCTCACTCTAGTCTTTGGCGCATCCATCCAGACATTTTTCCTACTTCCCGCTTGGACGTAGTACCGATTCTACCGAAAAGAACCGGAGAAGCGCCACCCCACGTTGCCGAAAAATATCTCTTCTGTTGGTGAAGATTATTAATTATTCGCAATTTTCCTCTGTGCGATTTCGGTAAGATAAGATAAGATAAGATAAGATAAGATATACTTTATTAATCCATCAGAAGAGGAAATTTGCTTTGTGCCTATT
>JAUKPP010177602.1:0-14418 GCA_032273245.1 Phyllaplysia taylori
ATTTAAACTTGCAGTCTTTACAGGTCTTTATAAAGTCTTTATATTTTGTTGCTGTCAAGTTGTATGAACCCTGTATTAGCTCCTCCCATAATTCACAATGCAGTGTTTTAATTCCTGACCAACAAGAAGTGAAGGCAAAGCTAGTGGTCCCTCTGGTTACACAGTCAGTAACAAGACTTGCTACCGAGGTGTTGCTTGTTTGTTGAGTGACCACTGCACATTTCTTTGTTCTCCTGTTCCCCCTGGCACCCTACCTCCCTCATCTGATACATTTTGAACAACAGCAAAAATTATGCAAAGCCCAAACTAGCCCCTCCCCCCTCCAACAGGAATAAAAATCCAAATCGTCAGCCATAATACATGCTAGTGTAAGAGATTATTTTACTCATTTTTCAGGAGAGCAGTTTGAAGTTTCAGCTTTTTGCAAAATGGTGGATACACTATCTTGAAAAACATTAATAACTCTGTAATGGCTAATGATATCGATACCAAAGCTCTAGAGGTGATAGAGAATAGCTTCTGTACTTGCTGGATGGTTCTAACTTAAACTCAGTTGAACTGCTAGTAGGCTACATGTTATTTACGAAGAAATATTTTAAAACATCCCACTTGGAACAGAAAGGGTTTTTTCACTTCATATTCATATGAGGGGATGGAGGGAAGAGTTGTTTTTCACTTCATAGTCATCTGACCTGTCCAAGACAACCACTTTCCTCTTGACAATAAATGGTCGTCTTGGGCAGGTGTGACTAATTCCCTTTTTGGTGCCCCTTTTCCCCTCTCCTCCTCATTGCAGTCAATTTATGGTATTTGGTGCCAAAAGAAACTTTTATATTCCTAATTAATATTTACTACTACGCTAATGTGCATAATTTATAAGAGTCGTTACAATCAGGTTATTTTTGCTCAATTCATAATAGTTTCCATCAGCAGGATAATATTTGCAGGACTTATTTTCCTTGACTTGACTCTTTTCATTACTCTTCTTCATCGGGGCTCTCATGGTCTAGAGGTAGTGGTGTCTGCCTCTCATACCAATGGTCGTTGGTTCAAACCTGGGACAGTGCAGGCATGTTATACCCAATACTCTTCCATTCACTCTCTCCTTTGTCTCCTCCAATTCCCTGCTACTCTTGTCGCTTGCCTTGCTTCTCTTTTCTTCTTCATTATCCACTCCTTCCCTTTCAACCACACCCCTAATCTTAGGGTGGGTAAGATCCAATACCTAGTCTTCTTGGATACGGGTGAAAAACCTCGGGAGGCCACGTGTGTCTACTGCACATGTTAAAGACCCCTTAGTGGTTGAAAACTTTAAAGAGTAGGCCTATGAGGCCGCCCGGACAAAATTCAAAATCAATCCCTACCCCAAAATACTTTGGAATGTTTCTGGGCGCCAAAATATAGAGTTGATAGAGCCTTAAAAACCGTAGCCAAACATCTTCATCTCTGATTTTTTCCGTTCTTCCATTCTATCAACAGAGTAAGAGACAACTCGGGAGTGATGGTATATTGAAGACATCAGGAACCCAAAGACAACAAAGCAGTACTATTACTTCTACACAAGTGCCTTTAATTGCTCAGCAAGTGAAACATAATCAACCAGATGATGACAAAGTGCCTGAAACCACAGAAAAATCCTCAACTGATTTGGCTTTGGAGAAAATGTTGCAGCCGTCAGCTTCTCAGTTGCTCATGGGCATTGCTCGAGATGTACGGAATACAACTTCATCACTCGAAGAACCTAAGGCTTCTGATAATCCACTGGTGGGTCTAAACCTTTTAGCAAATGTGTCTAAGTACATGAATACTTTAGAAATGAATCAGGAAGCAGCTCAGTCTGAAGGAGATGAGGTTGTTGAGAATGCATGTGAACCATCAGACTCTCATGTTTTGAAGGAAAATCTGAAGAATGAACAGCCTGCATTGTCAGGTATAAATAATGTCAGTCAGGATTTCAGTGTTAGAAATGACGTAGATATAACTGCTCCTGAGTGTAGCAAAAATATCTCAGTTTCTCCAGCTGTTGAAACCAAAGATGTTTTGGCTGTACGGCCAGAAAATAAAGTGTTTGAAAGCACCCCTACAAATGCTTCAAATATGAAACTTGTGTCTTTGAGAAGCATAAAAATGGTACCATTAGCACCACAGGTTTCTGAGTCAAATACCCCAGTTCTGAAGCATAGCAGGAAGGATGTTAGTCAAGCTGTATCATCAGACTTGAAAAATAAAACCCTTGTTTCTGCCGGTAGTTTGCCAAAAAATGACCCTGGAAGCATGAAAGTTGCAAAGGACATTGTTGGTGATTCACCTGGTGCAGCCAATTTGTCATCATCACAGTTTCAGAACCTTATGATGCCAACACCTGTCTCAACTTCAGTGTACCATACCCAAGCTTCTAAGACCTGCTCAGACCAGATACCTCCAGTTCAACTTGTATCTCAAGAGCAAACTGCTAGCATGATGAAATCTTCCTTGCCAAATCCATACTTTAATGCAGCAGTCACTAATACTGTAAAGTCTCGTCCTGGAAGAATAATTACAGAATCTTATGTCACTCATGTAAATACAAGCACAACTGAACCCAACTTGCACAGCTCAATCCTAAATCAGTCTCAGGCCAAAAATGTACAAATTATTTCGGTGTCAAGACCATCATCCCCAATGCACCTTCGAAGCGTTAGCAGCATGGCAGGAAAAACTTTCATTGTCCTGGGGTCACCTCGAAATCACGTGTCCATGGACACAAATGAAACTAAGAATGACGCATTTGCCTCCGCATTGACAGGAAAAGATGCAAGGGTGTTACCTTTTGCTGATCTGTAGCAGGAATGGAAGACAATTTTAACACAAATTGGTCATAAATTACTCATTCCTCCTTTTTAAAGTTTTTTTAAAAAAAATTATTATTAAAGACTCATACTCATTTTGTTTGTTTGTTGTCGTTGCAAATTATCTTTTAGGTGAATTTATTACAGTTTTGTCAAGGTACTTTTGCTTGGCTAAAATCATTTAATATTTTAGCCTTGAATGCATTTCATGCTAGACATGGCCATTTTCATTTTGAACATGACATACATTATATTCGTCTCATACAATAATGTGGTACATCATAAGTCTCAAATTGTTGGTAAATATATGTACTGTGTGCGCTGTGCGCAGGAAAATAATTTGATGACAGGCATAGCTCACAATTTTATTCTTTTTAAGTTGAAAACAAGGGTGAATTTCAGGGGACACATTGTTTTCTCCAGTTTGCACCCTTGCACATTTTTGCACTAAAAAAATCTTGAGATCTGTAGATTAGGCCCAAAAATACACACTCTAAGTGGTTCTTGTAATGTGTAATGGGTAGATGGGTGCTACTGACAGTAAGGCTAATGTCAACCTTTTGGCAGTTTAATATTGTCTCTACTCACTCTCACCAAACTATGCTAACCTATGGACTTGGGACTGGAATGAATTTTTTACAATAATAATTGCTGGCAATCTACTGTGTTCCGTACAATACACTAATCTATAAGAGGATTCGTAAATATGACACAGGTAGACCTCACCTCTTGAAATTGACGCTACTTCTATTGCCTTGTTTATGAGGCAGGGGGTTGACTTCTGTTAGAACAACAAAAGGCGCTCAGACAGTGTTGCTCTCATCACTTAATGTTCAGTCTCATGCAATATAGCTTTTGAGAAGGAGGCCCTATGACAATGTAATTAATTATTGTTACTGGCACAACTTTATATTTGACAAGAGTCTTTTGAACGCTGAAGAAGACGAAGAACAAGAGTCGCAAATAGGGCCCTGTTTCATATGCAAATGCTCCCACCCCACCCCCTTCTCAAGCAGCTGGAGAAAACAATGTGGACCCATATCTGAATATGTTTTAAACTACAATATAATTTCTGATCTTCATCAGTTAAGCAGTGAATCAGTGAAGAAGTATAGATTTTTAATTTCTTATCCTCAGGCAATATTTTTTTTTTTAAGTTTGTGACTGTAAGTTGTTTGATGTTCAAACCACCAGTTATTACCTCTACTGTGTCTTTATTAGATGGACAATCCTTCAATGGGATTACCTCCCAGTTGCTGTCAAGCAAAATAACCTGAATTTTTTTTCTCAATGGAATTACCTCCCTGTTGCTGTCAAGCAAAATAACCTGAATTTTTTTCTTCTTCTTGTAATAGGAAGGGAGGGAGCACGCTTAAAATTGAAATGCTTTTAGTTTAGATTTTCCAAGAAATCTTTTACAATCCAGTTGATTTTGGAATTGGATTATTTTTATGCAAAAAGTATTGTCATTACAATACATTGAAACAGCTACCAACCCAGAAAAATGAGACAGTCAAATGATTCTGCATGAAAAATGGGATAAAAATGTGGACATGAAAAAACCGTCCTTGAATTCTGCGATTGTTCAGCCTCCAACGTTGTATTTTGCATTTCTTGTTCCTCACCATGTACATCATTAATGTTGTATTATATTACAGAAGGACTCTTACAAATTGAATTATGATTGTAGAACAATGGAATGAGAGTACTTTTTACAACAGGATGGGAAATAATTATAACTACATTGTCCACTGAAAGCTTCTTCTTTATGAATGTTGTACATTGTATTTTAAAACAATTTTTACTTACATGTTGTCCAACTTACGTGCCTTCATATCCATCTTTCATTACTCCTTTTAGACTACATTCGATGCAGGACATAATATGTGTACAAAGCTCAATGTAGATATCATATGTATCATATGCAAATGAATGTACATCCTCTAAAAAATTCTTTATTTTTCTTATCATGTTTACAAATGCATTCATATTAATATATTTTTTCACCACTAACATGCATAAATGGCAGCACACTTGAACTGTAAAAGGAATTACGAATTGACATGTACAGTGAACCCTTCCAAGTGAAAACGAAAAATTCCACTGTTGTACACTATCTTTGTTATGCCCTGGAATTTGATGTGTTGTCAAGTCGTATCTCTACAATTTCAATGAAAACAATTTTACCATGCTCAAAATTGAGGGAAAAAAACTAACACAGATTGTTAGTCTGCTGTTCGGTGCTGAAGATCTGTGCAGTGGGTGCCATCAATTCCAAGCATTAACAACAGCTCTCGTCTCTTGGATTTTTGTTCAGATCATGCGTGTTGCGTTGAGAAATATTGGCCTACTTTGATCCTGAACACACCCTGTCATTGGTGAATGTACAGATATATAGATTAGCATTTTTATTGTCCAGAATGGTGGTAATGCTGAGAGATGTTAAGGCGGTCATGCTTAGTAGGACAAAGCCTGTTTCTGAACGGACTATGACAAGGTTGTTTTTTTTTTTTTTACAATAAGGGTTCAGCGTTTTAATACTTTGTTCCAAGACGGCTTGTTCGTTAAATCATATCATTCCTTTGCATTTAATTTGTTTTTGTGGTAGAGAAAGTGAGATCTTTTGAGAAGTGAAGATGAAGTGTGTATGAAAATTTGTCCTTAAAGGCTGGAGACAGAAAAAAAACCCACCCTTTCTTAAATATCTTTCTAATCTCTTCAGGTCAAAGTAGTTTTTTATTCTTTGACATCTTGGTTAGCACTTGTGCAAAACCGAGTCTTTCCTGTAAAAACAGAAAATAGTTGACATTGTTCTGTTTTTATAAAGATGTGACAATGCTCTGAATTTAAAAGGCTTGGCGTGATAAAATATGCACTAGGTTTTAACCAAACACATTCAGGTTGTGTTTATCCATTTTTGTCTGAATTGGAACATTTTAGTCAATTTTTATCTAAAAGAAACATGAATTAAATTTTGTTTAGGACCGTTGAAAAAGTAAAAAATTTATGTATGGCGTTTGTATTGTTGATTTCTAAGCATTAGAAATGCCTCATATCTTTCAAGTTTTATGAGTTCCTCAAAGTGTTTACAGTTATTATTTTATCTAAAGCAATGAAGATTTTTGTTGGAGGAGATATGGCAAATAAATCAAAAGTATTATACCAGGTGGCCAACGAAACTGTTTGCACAAAGAAATTACAATAGCTTTCATACGCAGGCTCCAAAATTCATTAAAATTTAACAGAAGCAGCTTAACCATCTGCATTTTGATTTCCGTTATTATAAAGTATAATGAGACCTTGCAAGGATAGCTATTGGAAAAGACTGTTATGCAGTCGAAAAACAGATTTTGCAATGATGTTTGTGTACAGAAACATACGATGTTAGAAGGGAACCCAACTTTAGGTTTCAAAAGATGGCTATTATTGTAAAGAAATTCCAAGTATTTCAACCATTCTGAAGTATGCGTCCAAAGTTTAGCAATTTGACGCTGTTGAAAAAGAAAAAAAAAGATCAAGGAGAGCCCGAAGTTTGATAGTGCATGCTGATGACAACTTTGCCGCTGTAGACATTTCAATCAAGAAGAGTACTCAAGAAGATCATCGTTGGAGCATCGGGCTTGATCCCTAAGAATAATTAAGAATTGCCATGAATGCTGAATTGAAGTTAAAACTGTATATGATTTGCTTTCACCAAACATTTGGTCAGACAAAGTTCACTTCGATGAGAGTATCATCAGTCGCCTTACACATCAATGGGCTTTGCATAGTCCTGACCTTATCCCTTAAACTTTCTTTTGTGGAGCATCCTCAAGGATCAGATTACTTAAACAAACCCTGGATTGATGGAAGAACTAAACAGTTTGATAACATGTAGTTCCATATGCTCTAAGACTGTCAGGACGAGATAGACCATTTCTGCTGTGCTTGTCTCAGAAAGTACGTCAGTCTCGATGGAAGGCATATGGGGTATGTCACACTGTAACTTCATGGAAAATATTCATATTTTGATCAAACTTTGCCATAATAAATGCAGATGTCGGCTTGTCGGTGTGAAATTTTGATTGCTGTATTGTTTTTAATGGATTTATGACAACTTCTTTGGGTAAACAGTTTAGTTGGTCACCTGGTACAAAACAAGAGTGTCCACAAACAATAGCTACATTTCACTTCTCTCAAAGGGCCAGAATGGGCATAATGATCATCTTGAGAACTAATAATATAAGGGGGGAAAATGCGGTCAAAGGATTGATGTAAATTGCTCCTTTGTGGAGCAGGTTTTTACTTCAGATTGATTTTTTTTTTCGAATGTGGTCAGCATATTTGTTGGTGATTTTGGAAGTATGGAATACAACTTAAAATTCTTAGGGGTTTCTCAAATATGTGGGATGTAAAGTAATGTACAAATGATTGGAACTACGGCCACTGAGAAGCCCTTGAACAATTTCTGTAAAGAAAAGAGAAGAAATTCCCCTTATCTATCATAAAGAAATCTGAAGTTCAGAATATAAAACCTAGGACACTCTCCTTTCGCATTCGTTGCCATTCTCAAAAGCTCCTCTGAAAATGAATACTCTTGGAATTCATCCTAATAGTTGAAACCTGTTAATCTGAATTACATGCATGAATTACACTTGTAGAAAGAATTAAATGCAATGCCTTATGTTCTCATGTTGTTTGAATCTAAGCCCTTTATATTCACTTTTCATACTTAATTATTTGTGATTATAATCATTCAAGAAACAATGACTGCATAAGTCTCATGATGACCAATTGTTGTTATGATCTTAATTCTTTGAAATCAGAAGGCCAAATTTACCAGGTAATGCAAAATATGTCTGTAGTGGTTGTTAATTTTTAGCATTCCTCAAAAATTGTTTCTTTATTTTCTTAATTCATGTTTTTATCAATTTTCCTTATGTGCCCTTCAGTATTTACTCCACTTGTCTTCCTACTCACGCCCATCAGTTTCTCTCAATGCTTCACACTTAAACCACCAAAGTAGCAAAGACAGGGGTATAATATGGCATAAGTATCCAGTTCTTCATTCCTCGTATAAACAAAAGCGGCAAACTTCTTATGTACAGTACGGATATGAATGCTAGCATCAGACCTTTGGTGAAATATACTGTCAAACCTGAATGCAGTTTTACTCTATGCAACATTCATTTAATTTAGGCATGAGATGGAGATTTGCAACTTAAACAAGTTCTCCTCCCCCCCCCCCCCCAAAGTTATGTATACTTTAACATTATATATACCTCGATATAGTGTATTAATTATTTGCCAAGGTATTTTTTACAAATCAGGTAGCCTATGTCTGTTAACAGTTGAACTAATCTACTGCAGCTTTTTAAAATCTCAGAGAAGTGACTTACATAGTTAGATGGTTGTTATGAAGGTCTACATTGTAAGAAGTGTCACAAGGCCAATATGAAAATGAATTCTTGCTTGGTAGATGTAAACCACCAAAATAAAACGTTAGAAGCAATATTGTGTATTTATATAGTCGACTGGCTGAGGAATGTGGCTGCTATTATAGATAAACTTTTGATAGCAAGCTCCATGGAAATGACTGTTATTTGCGGGTTTACTTGGAAAAGACTTACTATTACTGCATTGAAGGGACTGTTAGTAGGTACTCCAAACCGGCCACAAAAGTGCGTTCCGTCACAAAATTTCCTGAAAAACGGGCTGTTTCACTGCATGCTAACTAACTCCCTTTAAAGTGGGTCAATCACAATGGTTGACCCACGAAATGAAAGATTTATTTTCACACTTTAGAAATATGCCGAATAGTTTTGTGTTTTGTTGTTTTAAGCTGTGGTTGTGAGGTGTAAAGGGCGACCAAAAGCGAGTATGGCATTGTCGTGGGTGCCAAAAATTTAGGGTATGTTTTATTTCTTGTTTGCTGACGCTCGCCGAGTATTGATCGTGAATAAAAGTGACATCATCGTGACGGGAAATGAATAAGCTTTCTTGTCATATAAGTTTGGTTATATGATTTTGTCGTTTGAGCCATAGAAAATAAAAGTTTTCAACTTTAAATGAAGAAATAAATGCTTTGCAGTAAAAAAAACATATAAGACCAAACTGAATTTTTTCAAACATCGTCTTTTTTTAAGTCTAGATATCAAATTGAAATTAAGATTGTTGAGACTGCGAGTGCCAGCCGTTTCCAAATGTAAACGAACTTCACAAGTTTCGAGCCGCTCAAGCACACAAATTGACGTAAGGCGTAGCGTCCACGGACATGTTTTGTCGGTTGCAGGCCAGGCTCATCTACATATGATATATATATACTTATGAGCCTGGCCTGCAACTGACAAAACACGTCAGTGGACGCTCCGCCTAAAGTTTATGAAAGAAATGTGTGCCCCCGGCCCTCAACGTTGTGATTTGAAGGATAGACTTACTGGTAGGGTCGGGGGAAATAGCTAAAAATAAACAAAACAACCAACTATCATCGGTAAGTATCATATTTGTTATAGTTGTTTGTTGTTGTTGTTGTTATATCAAAAACCATCGGTTATATTTAAACATTATTTGAGGAATTCCTGTTGACATTTCAAGAGCTCCCAGGATATTGGCTTTAGAACCTCTAATAAAATACAGTGTCAAGACTGCCATGGCAATATTTAACTAAAGAAGATATCTATTTAATGGACATATTGTATTCTATAGTTTTTTACTTGTCAAATAAAGTCTTTTTTTTTTAATATAAAAAACACATGAGCTACAGTTCAGTAGGTATATTAGGGTTTGATGTTACAAAAATCCATGAAAGGGAGTTTTTGCTCTGCATGTACCAATGTTTTTTCAAGCATTCAAAACTAAACTCTTTGTATCACCTTCAATACTGCCAATGTCTACCATTGTTCTGGTGCAGTTTTTATCCGTAAAAGTGTCGAAAGAAAGCACTTAAAGATTTGAAACAAATGTTTGAATTTTTTTAATTTTGATTTGGTGTCCCTTTTTGACGTTTCTTGTCCCATATCACAACATGATTTTTCAAAATATCTCAACGAAGTCTTAAGAGCTTGAAGTGATCTACAATTTGATGTATCAGTGGGCACTGTAGCAAAATTAGCTTGCTTGTAATTGCGCTTGAGATATCATGAAAATTGACATTTTTACCTCCCCTGGTACACATTGGGCATTTTTATTAACATGCCAATTTTGATACAACAAATCGCCATGTTCTCTTTTATTGATATGGCCAAAAAAATCACATGTATTGTCTGCATTCAAGAAAATGTGTACTGTGAGTTTGGGTGTTTTAACGCTCTATTTATGCAAGATATGGAGGTCTAAAGTTGCCTCTTAAGCGATTTTGCAATTGGCCTCAAAATATGCAAATTTCACTTGCTCACAAAATTTCGTAAAACCAACACACAGTTGATATTTTGTTATCATTGTAATCAGTAAACATAATTCTTTCCTATTATAAAGTTGTTTCTTGAATAGGACGAATATAAAAAAAATCTGTTTGGAGTACCTACTGTTACTGTTAGGATTGAGATAAAAAATATAGGAAAAATGCAAGTGTCACAGAACTATGGCCGTTGGTACTATTGATTGCTAAGGCAGGTTTGGCTGGTATGATGTGGCCATTTTTTTGCTGCTGGTCGTAGTATGAATGAAGGATACAAAGTATTTTCTCTTATTTTGATTTTACACCTTTGTTAAATTTATTGGTTTATTCTCACAGCAGTCAAATTACTTTTTTCTCATTTGGTAAGCTGATTAGGTAATGTGCTTCACGCCTTCTACTTCTAGTAATAGTTCTTAGTTCCATTTTTCTTCATTGCCTAAAACTACAATGTACAGACACTTTTAATAGCACTGATACTGATACTGTGGTGGTTTCTTGCTACTAGGAAAACTTCTGTACAGTGCAATCCTTGGGTTTAGTGGAGCATATTTTAAAGACATACTTAAGACTGGCATATGTTCTGAGGCAGCTGGTACAAAAATTAAAATTTTATCTGCTTTTCATTCCATTTCCATGACTCTGGTGTGGTTGTTTTTTTTTGTTCATTTGTTTCGAGTTCTATTTCAGAGCGTTTTATTGTACCTTAAGTTTACCTACTCCTGCAGGTTTCATATTATTATATGTTGTTGAATATCGTAGTGTATTTTTTGTTCAAGTTAAAGACACCAATTTCAGTTAAAAGAAAGTCACATAGTTATACGTTATATGTGAGTGAGTGAAAATTTATTTCCTTCAAATTTGTTCTCTTGCATTATTTGCTGATTCAAAATTTATCTCTTAAAAGGGATGCAGTCTTATATAAAAAAAAAATATTCTTTTGGCCATGTCAATTTTGATTTGGTTTGGTTACCAGTTTTACGTTTGAACAGCAGTGATAACATTCACCCTCTTTTTTCATCTACTGTCAAACAAATAGATCATGACGGCTTTCATAGATCACACATTTGTACAGTTCTTTGACATTTGGTAATTACTTATACTTAGTGGAGTTTGTTCTGAAACCACATTAAATGAGCATTTCAAACTCCAGGTTGCAGTTGCAAGACCTAAAACATGCATTATATTCTTTAGAGATATTCATCAAGATTAATTTTATGCTATTCTTTGTGGCAAGTAATTTTTATACGTCACACAGAGGCAAGGTACTGTTGAGTTCAGTTGAAAGAGACCTTGTAGCAAGTTTGGAATAAAGTCATTCTGTCATTTTGGAGACAATCTTGGAAAACTTGTCCCATGAATTGATGTGACTAAGAATGAAACTGCCGATAATGCATCATGTATTGTTCCACCAGAGAGCCTGTATTTTGAGGGGAGAAACAAAGTCTCTAAATGCGAATCTGGGTCAATAGCTGATCACACTATCAGAGTGCGGACAAGAAAAGAAAAGAGAAATGTTAGTGAATGGGGATTGGGCTTGGTAACTAAACCGTGGCCACGCTCACAACACACTGTTGTCACAGGCCATTTCACCTCTTCAAAATACAGGCTCTCTGGTTCCACTTCATATTGTTTTCGTTACGCCTGACTTGCCCTATCCACACTTGCCAGGTGAAGTAAGAACTTGATTGTTTTTTATACTATACTATAACTATGACTTCCATGATACTGAGAGAAAGGAGTTGATTTAAATAGGCAACAAAAGAATTAAAAACACAAAAAAAGAAAGAAAGACAGCATTACTATTTTGAAGAGGATAAGAGGCAGAGGAAACACATTGTGCTTGGCAAACCTACCGAAGCAAGGCAAATCAAAGGACTGACTGCCGCACATATTATTATGACAATGTGCCTATGCTTACGATATTTTAAATTTATGCACATCAGATACTAATGCAATTATTCTGATTGTTCTGCCATCCTACCATCTTGATCCATTATTTTTAATTCTCATTTTCAAAACTCAAATTGCTCTTGAACTTTAAAGGTTGATTGGTTTTTAGGGTGTCAAATTTAAATTGCTGAGTGGGATCTGGGTATCTCATGAAATGAGCTGTATACATACAAGTTTCCAATGTCACAAAAGCATGAAATTCATGGGAACTTGAGGCTCTTTGAAGAAAATGGGACATTGTTACATACTTTTCAGATTTTCACTCCAACATGTTGTTTGAATAGCCCCTTGGCCCTCAATGATAAAAATGATGAAGTATTCTGTGGCGAGTCCCTTAGAGGATTTTTCGATAGCTTAATGTTAGCACCAGAGATACGAAAACTCTCTATAGAAGATGTCATTCTAATTTTTATGTAGTACATATATTAGAAGCAGATTCTTGTAAGCCTAATACTTCACCGATCACCTCAACAGAGATTTTATACGGTACTATTTTATGACAAATTGAAGTTTCCTTCCCCCGTCCAAACACAATATTCAGGAACCTCTGTGCATTCCACCCGTAAAGTGACCTTGTGTGATGAAACGGTTCATTTATCATTCTAAATACACATCATGTATGTATCAATCTTGTTGATTGGGTTCTTTTCCTCCCCAAAACCTGTGTTTAGGAAATCATTCATGATATGTTTTATTCTGCTGGTTATGCATTAACTCCAGTTTGTTGATTGCAGTATAAGCCAAAAGCTTTCAAATCTATCCTGGAATATATAGTATGATTGTTATTGTTAATACATGTAGATCATGGTATAATAGAAAATATTATTAAGATTTAAATGGAAGGGTGCTCATGATGCACAAGTACACAGATGTAATTTGGTACTTTTCATCTGATGTAAAATTTAACAACTTCACTAAACCAAAAGTGAATTATGCCCTGTCAAATCTCAAAATAAGATCAAGCAGTGTAATTCAGGGGTTAGTGCTGTCTTTTACCATCTCCAAATTTTCCTGAAATGAAGTGGGCTATTGTGCAGTACAGCCAGTAAGTTACAGTAATATTTTTGCCTCGTAAATGTTTGGAGATAAGAGATAGTATAAGGCAACACTGAGCCCTCACAATGTGTACCTTTTACTTTATTTTAAGTAACAAAATAGTGCCTTGACAATACAACATTCGTAAAGCATACCTTGTCATTCACCAGGGTTTATATTGGATGTGGATTTGACTGAATGTCATTGTAATGTTGTCCTTATTTTTAGTAATTTCACTTGTGACATTTTATTAATGCATAACGTCAATGAATTGTGCTTACTCTCATTCTCATGTGTACGATTCCTTGCCAATCCTATGCAAATATGTTGAAAAAATATGTTGTTTTTCTAATATTGAATAAGGTTTGAGCAATGCCCTGAGCAGAATGTCCCTGTGATATGAAGTATAATAATAATAGTCTGAATACATGTAAATACATGTACATGGTGAACTGATCCACTTGTTGTTTGTGTCTTATTTCAGTAGAATCCAGATGATATTATTTTAGCACTAGAACTACATGTTTTCCAGAAAAATCTACCTTATCCAAAAAAGAGCCTATTGGCTCCAATTCAAAGATGTATATATTGCTGACAAGAAGGCCTCTATGATAATGGCCTAGTGGAAGGCTTCATCAGATATTTTTTTCGAGTTACTATGGCTCTGACTGTGCTTCTGGAGTTGGATGTTAAAATAGGAGGTTCTGCCTTTTAAATGACCTTATTATCTTACACATTGTTGAAAGGGGTGTCAAAGCAGGAATAACCAACATAACGATGTCCTGATTTTTTATTTGGATTTGGTTTGGTGCCCCTTTCAACAGTGAGAAGACTTCAGAGGACAGCATTTGTCCTGTGATTAAGGCGTCTGTGGAGAGCTTGTTGTTGTTGTTGCCGATCAGGGACTTATGTGGATTATGCACCCTTCAAGTAGTCTTTACAACCTACAGAGCCATGGCAATCTGGCTCTGTGCCCTGGGAGTGGAGAGCCTTAAAACTGGCCCTTTAAAAACGAAAGTGGAAGGCAGTCTTAAGACCTCTCCTGACTGGATGACTGCTAAATGCAATTGACCGGGAAAGTCGTGACATCATGCGCCCTAGCAACTCGCCACCATGGCTCTCAACAATGAATCAAGATGGCGGCTAACGCTAATTTTGTCCGTTTAAAAAATAGTAGATACGTTTGAAGCAAGATTTCTCCACAACCACTAGTTCAATTTCAATCAGACT
>JAUKPP010177713.1:0-14414 GCA_032273245.1 Phyllaplysia taylori
TCAGACCGGCGTTGTGATGTAATGGTTAGGCTCCTCGCCTGTCAAGCGGAAGACCCGAGTTTGATCCCACGCGCGTATGTTTTGGTTTTTTTCTGCTGGGACTTTTCATCTCGCAGCCTGGATTGGCCTTGACAGGCAGGGTCGAGGTAGCCCGTCTCTTAAATGACCTTACAGTGTTTCTTGGGAGGTTAGCCTAAAACTGGTAGCCAAACCATCTAAATCAGGATGCCTGTGTTGTATTCCCATGTAAAAAAATGTGGTAGGATTTTTCACCCTGAGGTAGGATTTTTTTGGGTAGATTTCGCTGGACACCCTGCTAGCGCATTTAATTTATTTGTTAAAGGGCATCGCACACGATGCGATACAACATGCAACAACCAACAAATTACCACGACAAGGCCAGAGTTCCCCCGTGCTCATATGCCAATTAATCATTTTCGCACTACGCGCAACAGTTGAAAAAAAATCAAACGAGCCAGTCAGAGAAGAGAGAGATCAGGGTCAATGAGGTATTTTTAAAGTCCTTGGCTTTGAGAGCATTTTGAAAAGTCAATGCTTCTGGGTCACGACTGTTGCATAGTTGGGCAAAGTCAAGTACTCGGGTGAAATGGAACTCGGGCAAACTGTTCTGTGTACGTTGGGTCATTGTTGTGTCGTGTGTTGCGCAGTTGCGTTCGTCTGCACACAGTATTAGATATAGATTGTAATGGAAGAGAATAGATTTAAATTTATCATATCACAATGAGAAAATTGATGCCACCGATCTACTATAATTTTCTTTGTTTTTGCTGTGTCTTGGGTTTCCCATCAGTGTGAAATGGGACTACAACATTTAATGTTTCATTAAAAAAGTAGAATTTCACTAAGGAAAATTTGAAATCTCTGGAAATTTTTTTTTTTTAGTTTTGGCAACTTTGTATGTAGGAATCCTGTTGTAACAATTTTTTTTATCCCGATCTGCCCTCCCCGGCCAGGCATCCACATCATCAGTCGCAGCGGCTCACGACTCTACTACAGCTTCCACAACCTGAGCACAGGCAAGGTTGACCACAACTGTCTGTTCCCCACCAGTGCCGACGCCTTCCTGGGGACGAGGGTCAGCAACGTCTCGCTTCTCACCTGTGGAAATGTAAGTGAAGGGCAAACCCAAGTAGTATCATGACATCTCTAGTGTAATGGTAAGGCTCTTTGTTTGTGTATGCAAAAGACTCGAGTTTGATTCCCGTGTGGAGATGACCATCTGGTGGTTTCTCTTGGGATCTGTCCTGGCAGGCAGGACTGATGTAACCTGTCTGTTTAAATCACCTTACAGTATTGAAAGGAACGTTTAAACTACAAACCAAACCGAGTTTTGTCTGGAGTCGGAGATGGGAATTTTCTGATAATGAAATCAGTCATTCAAGCAAAATTTCAACTCACAGAACTATTCACATCTACCTAGATACGCAGTCTTGCTCTTTTACTCATACATAGATACACACACAGGCACACAACGGACTGACACACACCCTCACTCGCACACAAAGGCATAGACATATCGACACAAGTGTGTTCGACATGTTCTTGAGACCATCACCTCAACATACAATGGCAGTAAAAAGGTCAGGATCTTAACTAAAAATTTGCTAACTGATATGCATCCTTGCAACTGTTTGAGGTCCAGTCCCATCTTTTGCCTCGACTCTTTGTTTAAAGATTTGTTTTTATATTTCAATTGTTCCCAGCCTCCCCCTGGTTCCTCCATGTTGCTGAGAGACGGCAATGGAGCGTTCTACCCGGTGGCCAAAGACTTCAATGAGAATATCCGAGACCCCATCTGGCTGGACTTGCCTCCGGTCACCTCTGTGTCCATGCGCGTCCAGAAACTGCCCACGTTTGCAATGGCAGGGAAAGAGTCGGCTTTGGTCATCGCGTTCGCTGTCAAGGTTGGTGGGGATTTTTCATTGTTGTCACGTTTTAGTTGTTAGATCATCAGAAAGGGACTTTCTTAGCTGTTCAAAACCTGCGGGGCCATGGCAGTGTATATGCATGCTCTGAGACTGTCTGTAGCGCTTGTGATGTCATGTTTATGCTCTTTGCCTGTCATGCAGAAGACCTGAGTTTGATCCTACTTGCAAGCGAGCATCTCTGTGTCTTTTTGCTGAGATTTGTTCCTCTGAGCATGAGTGGTCTTGACAGGCTGGGTCGAAGTAGCCCATCTCTATCTATACAATCTATTTGTGAAATGTGAGAAGAAGTTAGCGCTTTCCTGCATAATGGGCAGTGGGTTATATTTTCTGATGTGTTGTTCTGTGGTGCCAATTTTTACAGATGAATCTAGAAATCCTAACCCTTTTTGGTGTCCATCCCATGGGTGCTATTCGTCTGCCACGAGACCAAAATCTGTATTGGCGATGGCGTTGAAAATGGCTTTTTGTATTGGCCAATTTTCTTCAAGCACACATGAGATGAATTTGACTTTTATTTCGATCAATAGTTTCCTCTAGGATATTTGCACTTCAGTATCTTTTCAGTGTCAAATTGATTTTTTTTTAGAGACGGACTTCAGTATTTGGAACTTGTACCTGGTTACACCCTAAGGCTTATAAACAGGGCAGCACTACTAAATTTCTGAATTTTTATTCTTAACCATTGCAAACTCTATATTGTTTTTATTTTTATGCTTCAGCATCAGATACTTATACCGCACATCATCCGCTCCGACATTGTGAAAGTGAGAGCAACCTTGGCCTCATTGGAGGATGAACGAAGTAAGTAAAACTGGAAACATATGCTCATATTTTAAAGACGATGGAAGTTTTTTTCATGTGTATGAAGCATCCTTCTTAAGAGGGGAAGGAACTGAAATTTTGCAGAAAGTTGTTGATTTTGTGCATATTACACCATTGTACTTTCAGTTTGGTATGCATTGTATAAAATGAAAAGTTTTTTTTACATTTTTTATTAAAAAGATTTTTCAGGATGAATAAGAATAGTTATTGTCTCACGATTAGTCGAAATTAGTTGTAATTGGCTATTTAGAATTATTGTTATCACCTGAAAGCTTGTGTATTTTCTCTTTCAAATGGTGGAACGATTATATTGCTAGTTCAATCTAGCACTGAAATATGATTGTTTAAAGTTGCCGAAATGCACATTGATAACACTAATTAGACTCTGAAGAGCAGAGTTTGCTCTCACATCTCTCGATAAGAGTGTATTGTGTTTTGCAATGTAACTCTTCTTTCTGACAAACTACAAAGGTTTTCATCTGATAATGAATATGCTTTTCTCTTCCGCCATGTTTCAGAAGAGAGCGGCAGTGCCAAACCCCAGCGTTTAGTTGAGGTGCTCAATGAACGCTGTGATGGCAACCGGAACCTTCTACACATGTGCGTGGCCGCCTGCATTCCACAGTCAAACAAGGAATTTGACTCGAATGGTGAGGAGAGAGATTGGTTTGCTTTGAATTTCTGCTACTTATTAAATTCAATTCCCAAATGGGAACGATCATCTGTCTTTCTGCTGGGATCATCCCTCTTAGCCAGGGTTGGCCCTGACAGGCAGGATCCACAGAGCCTGTCTCCTATATGACTTGACAGGGCTGCAAAGAATGTGAAACTAAAAGCCAATCAACAACGAATTTTTAGATGTTCTGGAATTTAAGGAAATCCCCCTTGTATAAATTTTTTCACATTCAGCACTGAACTGTAATGTTTTCCTTATTGTTGCTTCCTCTTCTTTACTACACAGATTCCAGCCAGCTCAGCTCCAGCTCCTTCAGCTGTACACTGGACGCAGTGACCAGCGCTGTGGACGCCATCGCATCGCTCCAGTCGCGCTCGTCTGAGAGCTCTGCAAGCCGAAGGTGAGGTCTCGAATTGTGTTGTGAGTGGCAGAATTTTGGCCATTACAGTCAGAACCTGCCTTAGTGACCACTTGTCCGAGATGACCGTTTACAGCTGAAACAGCCAAAGATGCTGGCGCCTCTATCAACAACTAACTTTAAACTAACCAACCGAGATGACTACCCGTACAAATTATCACTCCCATTTCGTCTTTATTTTCTCTATATTATGACACAGTCCTAGATGACCACGTGCCTAAGGCAATGACTTCCCTTTTTGACTGATTGGTCATCTTGCACAGGTTCAACTGTATTTTAGTGTATGCTGGTGCTGAACAATGCTTGAAAGTATTCATGTACTCTGATTTTATTATCATATTATACCTTGTACATTTCTCTTGCTGTTGGTGAAGAGAAATGATTTTGTTGTGAATTTAAGTTAGATGTGATTTAGTAAAGTGGGAGCCACCTATTGTCAAAAAGAAAATTATTGAGAAAATGGTAGTCAACTTTAGCTGGCTGAACTGAACTTATATTTCAACAAGGTTCTTGATATAATTTATTTCAAATTGACATAGAAGGTGTTACGGCACAAAAAGCATTCATGGTCCGAATTATCTGACTCAGAAAAATGTTTCTGCTTCTCTTGTTTGACAAGCCCCTGATTTCATGAAGTGGCAATCAATGCGTTTCAATCTTGTCTCTCTCTCCCCAGTATGAGTGTCCGAGAGCTGATCCGAAGAGCTTCCTCCGCGGCTAGAGGAGTGAGCGGATTGGACACAAGAGATCCGGACAGAGAGGATTCTGGGATTGCCGTGCCCACCATAAACTGGCCATCTGACCCACCACCCAGCTATGATTCTATTCCTTCCTGTGAGTTGCGCTGTTCTGTCTAATGTTTTTGTGTGTGCATGTACATGCCTCCCTGGGACCCTTCTTTTACACTTTTGCGACTGCATAGACATATCCTCACAACAAGATGTGTAGTAGATATATCTGCATACTGTTAAACTAATTAGAGAATATTAGTTTAGAATATTTAATTTGTATCTAAATTATAACATTTTTTCAAAATTGGTATTTTTAAAAAATGCAATTTTATACAACGTATATTACTGTTGCAAGTGACGTTAAGCTAAAACCAACCAGTCAAACAAAGAATAATAGATAGGTTCTTGCCTCTGTCGTTTCACAGAATTCTATTTGCCTTTCTATTTAACTAAAATTATTCTTCCTTCCCTGACTTTAGCTGAGTGGGTGTCAAGACATGCCAGTCTTGCCGCCGGAGCCAGCGGGAGCAGCAGTTCTGGAATCGGAGGCAGCAGCAGCAGTGGTAGCAGTGGGGGCGGGAGTGGCCCGTCAGGTGTGTCGTCGGGAGGGTCCGAGTTCAGCACGGTCAACCTGGCACCGGTCAAGCTTGAGGACAAGGAGCGTCGTGGCCTGGCTCTGCAGATCCTGGACATAATCCTGGCCGCTCCTGTCTTCCAGCCGCATCTGTTAGAGCTGCTCAGCTCCAAGTGAGTTTTGCTTTGTTTTTTTGTTTTTCCTGTTGTCTCAGGAAGGGCTAAAACAGCTGAGAGAAGTTGGTACTTTTTTTTTGTCTAAGTTGAGTTTTAATGGCCTATCAACACTATAAGGTCATTTCAATGGGGCTAGAATAGAACAATAGTTATACATAGAAAAGAAGTAGAAGGAGCAGAAAAAAAAGAAAGAAGGAGCAGTTTCAACTGACTTTGGGTGGTTTGCGGGCGCTCTGGTGTGGTCTGCTCCTTCTCCTTTCTTAGTGTAACTGTTGTCCTAATCTATTTCCTTGTGCTTAACTGAACATGCAATGTTAATAGTACCATAAAGTCTTTAACAAACAGCATTGATAGTGCCATAAAATTGAGAGATGTATAGCCTTTGTTGTGCATTTCTGAAAGTTGAGCTTTTTATCAAGGGTTATATTTAATGGTTTCTGTGGACTTTACTTCGTTTCCGTTTAAGGTGAGTGTGGGGTTTTCTGGGTTATTATAGAAGATGGCTTGTGTCTTGTTGACATTAACTTTCAATCCTTTCTGTTGATATTGCAACAACTGACCTCTCATCAATTTTCTCTTCCCACCCAGAAATGCGGAGGGCTGCACACCATTCATGCAGGCTGTCTGTGGCCGCGCGTACCCTGCAGCTCTCTCGCTGTTCCACACGGCACTGAATGTGAGAGGCATGAGCCGAGGAGGAGTCGGCTCTTCCCAACACGAGGAGGCAGGGCAGCCGATGCAAGGAGGAGGAAGTAGCAGCGGCGGCGGCGGAGGAGTCGGTGGAGGAGTCGCGCGGGACAGAGACTCGGTGCAGATGGATATGCTCCTGTCTATGATTTACCCGCCAGGCTCCAGTCTGGACAACTCACCACTGCATGTCATTTGTGCCAACGACACTTGTAGTTTTACCTGGACTGGCGCTGAGCATATTCATCAGGTGAGGGGGAAGCTGTAATGATAGTAGTAGTGCCACGGAGTAAGTTATTTATAGAAGTGCCAGCCTTCAGCTGTTTTAGCCTTTTAGTAGTTTTGCTTAAGCTGGCTTAAGCTTCCCTGAGGCTTGTTCTCTGTGTGCTGCATATGCAGAGCTGTAGTAGTAATAGTAGTATTTAGTGGCCTATATTGTTTATAAGGGCGCCAGCCTCGGCTGTTTTAGCCTCTTCATGCAGAACTATAATGATGATGATAATGGAATGCATTTATATTGTGTATATCCCTGCTCAAAGGCAGACTCAATGTATTATTACCACAGTGCCCCAAAGTTATATACAAACATGACATTCTCAACTTTCTGGGGAGCTATGAGACTGGGTGTTGACTGTTGTCTGTTGTATATTTGTAAACTCAAAGGCCTTCAAATGTATTGTAGTGAAGACGATTTTTTAAAAACTTTATAGTCACATAGCAGGAAGAATAAGAAAAAACAATCCATCGTTCAGATCAACCAGCTGTGACATGAAAACGCTTTATGGGCTTGATATATGAGCAGGGTAGCTGGGTGGGCTTATATGGCCCAGGGAGTGACCAAAAAAATGCTGGGCATCTTTATCTACCTTCTGGAATGTCATATCCCTCTCAGCCCACATTGGCCGCAACAGTCAAAGTAGCCCACTTCTTAAATGACTTTGTAGTGTTGCAAGGGTATGAATTTAAAAACCAACCTTCCGATTTTAATTGGAAAATCCCCTAATTCATACTGCCTTCCCTGATGCTCAGATGATGACGTCATTTTCCCGATTACTTGAGCGACAGATGAAAAACGAATTTCTCTCCTAACGTGGGGCGACGGTATTGACATAATAGACTAATTCTGCTTTATTATTTTTTTTTTTACACATCTTTTGTCTTTTTTCCATGCAAGGATGGGCATTCTCAATAATTTTTATGAACCCAGGATTTTGTTCTAAAAAGGTGTTTGAAGAAAAAATTGAAAAGTTTTTAGTCACGTCATGAGTATGGCGTCCATGGCCATTCATTATTTTATGTGTAAACTTATACTATTATTGTAGTCCTCTGTAAACTGTAAAGAGCTTTGCCCATCCGTGTTATTCTGAAACATTTGCACAACACATCAATAACTTCTGCCTAACAAAAGCGTGCTATGTTTTCCTTCATCCCTCCTCCCCCCACTACAACCACCACCACGACTACTTCTACCACCTCCAACACCACCACCTCCACCTCCACCCTTAAGGATATCTTTGAGTGCAAGACTTGCGGCCTGACGGGAACGTTCTGCTGCTGCACCGAGTGCGCCCGCGTCTGCCACAAGGGGCATGACTGCAAGCTTAAGAAGACGTCGCCCACGGCCTACTGTGACTGCTGGGAGAAGTGCAAGTGCAAGGCGCTAGTTGCGGGAGCGCAGTCGGCCCGACTGTCACTGCTCAATCAGTTGCTGCGCTACACAGATCTGGTGACGGTGCCCAATTCCAGGGGAGATAATATCCTGCTCTTCCTCGTGCAGACGGTCGGCCGGCAGCTTGTGGAGCAGCGGGAGTACAAGCCGTCAAGGGCTCGAGTGTCAGGCAGTCGCAAGGCACAAATTGGAGATTTAGGTAAGGTGGGCGGGTGGTCGGAGAGGGTGGAGAATAAGCCATTGAGGGTGCAAGTGTCGGGCAGTTGCAAAGCGCAGGTGGGAGATTTAGGTACAGTGTGATAAAGAGGGAGAGAGAGGTATCGCAAATATGTGAGTGGTAGGGGGTATTGGGTGTGTTCAATAAGTATTGAGAGAAAATGGGGGCAGTAGTCTTTCCCTTTTAAAAAAAAAAATGTTTCATTTTGGGCGGCAGTAATCTAGTATATCCACTCAGTTGGATTGAAATTGGGTGCACACTGCTTATAGGTCAAGAGTTGTAAAGTTTTTGTGTGCTTGAAGCAAGGTTTTGCATAACTTCAGAGTAATCTCTTGTAGACGAATGAAAATATGGGCTCCTTGCATCTGACCAATGCTTTTCAAAGTGAAATGTTAAATGTTGTTCTTAGCACATGGTGTGCATTCTTATCCAAGTAGAATTCATATTTGTCACGGCAGGGTGCTACCCTTGTCAAAGTAAAATGCTATTCTTCCTTGTTAGAGAAAAATTCTGCCTGGGTCTCAATCGGAACTAGTACCTCGGTTTATCATTCATGCATGTCATTGTCATCACCTTCTACCTTTTCCTCAGACGTGGAGATGCCAGAGCATGACTTGGAGCCCCCTCGCTTCAGCCGACGTGCCCTGGAGCGTATCCTCAATGACTGGATGGCGGTCAAGGCCATGCTGACCAGCGGTCTGAAGCCTCCCACGGCAGGGTTAGTACTGATTGATCTTGCTTTAAAGACTTAATGTGCGAGGCCATGAGTGTTATTCCTCCATCACATGACAGATGGAAGTCTGTAAAAATGGCGATGGTGATCAAAATGGTATTTGAACATTTTAGCTTGCAAGCAAAAGATGTTTGTTCTAATCAAAGACGGTTAGGGTTTCTTTACAACCTTTGCACTTCTGTATCTTTTCAATATTCAGTTTCTTTAAGAGACTGACTTAAGTGTTTGGAAGTTGTAGTTGCTAATATCCATGGAAGACATCACACATTGCAACCAATGTTTGGTTTTGGTTTGGTTACCAGTTTTACGTCGCATGCAACACTGTAAGGTCATTTAAGAGATGGGCTACTTCGACCCTGCCTGAGAGGGAAAAAATTCCAGATCGTCCGCGATCAGGGAGCAACCAAGGTATAAAAGATGCCTTGAAACTGATTTTTAATAAATTTCAAATGTGGTCCACTTGGAACTCTCTGTATAAATTCTCAGTTTGTGTTCCATTAGTTATATCTAGATCTGTTTATTTTAGAGAACTGTGCACTTATTGTAAACTGAAGCCACAATCCACCTTTTTCTCACAGAGGCCCAGACCTGATCTATGAGGAGCAGATTTACCTGGAGAGTCAGAGCGGCACGGCTCGCCTGGACAAGTTCACGCACTGCATGCTGGTCAAATGTAGCAATGAGGTGAGGAAGACCTGTGCGTGGGGCAGAGCTGTGGGGTTTGTAGTCTAGTGGTTAGGCTGCTGGACTCATGGTTGTGAGGTTGTAAGTTTGAATCTCAGCTCAGTTGTGATGTGTCTTTGGTAAAGGCACATTACATGAATTTTCCACGCTTCACACAGGTGTAAATGAGTACCCAAGGAGGAAAGAGGGCAAGGGGGGAAAAAGTGGAAATATCAAGAGATTTGTAAGATGAGAAATCGTTCAGTGAGTAGGACTTGCATAAGTTTTTGCCTCTAAGTGTTTCATTCTTCCTTCTTTTCTCTGTGAGAAGAAGGAAGAGAGAGGAGGGGAGGGGAGGGGAGGGAGGGAAGAAAAGGAAAGAGAGAGCAAAACGCAAAACAGAATGAGGAAAGAGAAAGAAATCTTGTATGATAACAATTGGAACTTGCAGAAACAATGGCTGAAGCCTTTCATCCATCTACAATTTTTCTGTCTTGTCAAATCTTTCATTTTTAGTAATGTAGGTGCGTCAATTTTCTATCCACCTGCTATCATGTCTTGCCCAGATGTTGGACACCCTGCTGTCAACGCTGATCCGAGAGATGCAGACAGAAGATGGCACGCCTCGGCGTGAGGAGGCACGGCAGGTGACCCGGCGGTTTGTCCGCTCAGTGGCACGCGTCTTTGTGGTGCTCAACATCGGCATGTTACCTGCCTCCAGCAAGAAACGAGGGTGAGTGCTACTGGGATTTTTGTACCCAAGATAAACTGTGCTTTCAGTACCTCAGAAATTGAATTAAAAATTTGTACGATTGATTTTTGACTCCTTTTCTTCATGGCTGTTGGATGTTACCAAAAGTGTTGAATTTCACTTTATTGTTGCTATTTCCATATTTCTAAATAAATTTCCTTCAATTTCATACCAAGTACAATACGCTTCTTCACAAATATCGCGACTTTATCATCGATCCAAAAGTGTCCCGTTACTTTTGATGCTCAGCATAAAAATAGTGTCCTAGCGACCTCTAGCAATGGTGGTGGGGCAGAGCACTTCTGGCTCTTTATGTATAGTTAATTAGAGCCGGGTAGATAGTGTCAATTCATTTGTTATTTCAGCAAAGAGTATTGTAACTTTTTCTTCAACTTCATAAGAATAAAATGAAATCCACTTAATGTTTACTGACAACATCATACTCTCCCAATATTTAAAAAAAATTCTTCCGGAACGATATTCCCCGTAGCCCAAGAGGGGTAGAGTCTTTTATTGCAAAAAAGAACTTTTGGTCCTTTTTTATAGGTTAGCACAGGATAAAAATAGTGTCAAAGTACAGAAAAATAGGAACGCAAATTTCCGATTCCCACAATGTGCTTGAAATGTTTGTGCGTGTGCTTGAAATGTTTATGTGTGTGCTTGCAATGTTTATGTGTGCTTAAAATGTGTGCATGTGCTTGAAATGTTTGTGTATGTATGCTTGAAATGCTTATTATCGATGATCTTGAAATGGTTATCAATGTGCTTGAAATGGTCATATTTTTCTTTTATCTCTCACCAGTCTGCACACGCCACCATGCCAGCCCCTGATGAAATGCAAGCGAGTCTTCCAGGCTCTGATCACCATCGCCATTGAGGAGTTGTGTCAAATGGCGGATGCCCTCATCGCACCAGTCCGCATGGGGGTGGCTCGGCCCACAGCCCCTTTTGCCTTGGTGGGCATGAACTCTGACGCTGTGCAGGTGAAAATTTGTGTGATGTGTGTGTGCTGCCTTGTTTTTATTAATGTTTTTTTTTTTTAAAGAGATGAGTATGAGTATTCCAAAAGTTTTTGTGAAGACTAGATGAAACAAGGTACTGAAAAACCCTTGCTGGCATCTTGATGAGATAATTAAGGAAGTAAATTACAGTGTGAAATTTAATGTGTAGTGAAACATTTGAAAAGCACGTCATTTGGGAGTTTAAATACATATTTTGTTTGAAGCATAGAAGAGAAGAAAAGGCCTGATTTGGAGAGGACAGGAGTTCAATTAATGTTGAACGAACATTTCTGTGTCTCTGCTGGGATGGTGCTTCACTCCCAGTGCAGGTTGGCCCTGTCAGGCAGTGTCCAAGTAAGTAGTCCACCTCTTCTTAAATGACCTTTTAGAGTTACAAAGCATGAAAATCCAAAACGAAAGCGGAGAGAGAAGTTTCTATGTAAAGTCAGGTTTTTTTTGTCCAGCCGCTGTTGGAAGGGGTTGCACTGTACATGATAAATGGAGAGTACGAGCATTTCTGACTCAATGACTCAATGTACCTTTTTTTTGTGACCTTCAGGGCAGTGAAGAGCTCTTTGCCTTGGATCCATTGCCACCTCGACCGTCTTCAGCCGACGGCACAGGACAGAGGATGCCAATAGTGAGTCATCGGTCGCCCCGGCACAGATCTCAACCCTCTTCCAGACCCCCTGCGGATGATGAGAGAATGCCTGTAGACATAGAAGAGGTAGGCCCAGGAAAAAATTATTTTTGTTTTCTCGGAGTTTAGCTTCGTGTGTTGTGAGTCTTATTACACGAATTTGAGTTTGAAAATGTAATAATAATAGCGCATATCCCTCTCTGGGACTGTGGTATAAAGGTTAGTCTCTTCGCCTGTCATGCGGAAGAGCTGAGCTCGATCCCATGAGCGGACAATGTAGTTTTTTTCCCCTCTAGGATATTTTTCCATCTCAGCCCGGGTTGGCTCTGACAGGCAGGGTTGAATTATCCTGTCTCTGAAATGACCTGACAGTCCTGCAAGGGACATAAAAGTGGTAACCAAACCAAATTATTACAAGAATTTGAGTTTGAAAATGTATTGATAATAATAGTGCATATCCCTCTCTCAAAATCAGGCACAATGCCCTTTACAGCATGTTACAGATGTGAAAAACAACCTCAGATTTTTCCTATGCTCCCCATTCTTACCACAGACATCCATTGGTCCAAGTGGTTCACTCATCCTTTGGCTAAAACAGCCAAAGAAGCTGGTGCCTCTATAAATGACTTCTAACTTGGCTCATCTTGTTGTTTTTCCCTCTGCTCTTTCCAGGTGGAGGTAGTGGAAAGCATGCAGGTGGACGATGAGCACAGTGACCGCGAGGACCGGGACGACCGCCAGTCGGTCCACTCCGACCAGGACCTGGACCACGACCCTGAGCAGCCTGCTCCGGACCCCGAGGATGGTGAGCTGGTGGCTTTTTAAACAATGAACTGGCGTCTGTGGTGTAGTCAGTGGGTTCTTTGTCTGTCTTTTAGAGGGCGGGAGTTCAATTCTCATATTAGATGAACATTTCTGTCTCCCCTTTTCAAATTTTTGCACCGACGTCTGTGGTGTAATGGTTTGTCTCTGCCTACCATGTGGTTGGTCTGAGTTCAATCCCACGTGTGGACACTCTACGTTTTTCTGCTGGAATTCGTCCTGCTCAGCTTTTGTTAGCCTTGACAACAGGCAGGGTCAAAGTATTCTGCTTCTTAAATGACCTTTAAGTGTTGCAAAGGACGTTGAAAGCTGTAAATCAAACCAAACCAATCCATTTTTTTTTCACATAACATGTTTTGTGATGAGGCTCTTCAATTTTTATCTTGTTGTTTCAGGTCCAGCAGAGAGTGACATGAGTTTGGTGATGCTGACCGAGGAGTCTGACAGCGACAGCGAGAGCAGTCATAGCAACCAAGACAATGTCAGTGTGCAGCGGTCAGCTGTCACCATGGCAACGGCAGGATCAGATGCAGGTAGGTTAGCAGGTGGTTGGCAGGCACCACGAAGAGGTCTTCACCCATGGGTGTTATTTGACGGAAAGCTACATTGGTCATGATTACCGTACGGGCGTCGTTGGCCAAGCGGAAGTGTGCCCGCCTAAAGACTAAGAGGTCCTGGGTCGAATCCGGGGAGGTTCCCCGGGATTTTTCCTGAGTTTTCATGGCTCTGATCCCCCATCCTATGGGAGATGGGCGTAAAATAGGGAGGTCCCGCCTTGTAAATGACCTTACAGTGTTGCATGGGGCATTAAAGCAAAACCAAGCGAAAAAAAGATTACCATAATTGTTTTATGTATTCGCATATTTCAACGAGCAAGCAAAACAATTTGAAGTCTTAATTTAATCAATGAAGTTATGTTCTTTTTACAATAATTACATTTCAGTATCATCTCAGTAGTTTCTTTTAGAGAGCCCTGATAGTGTCGCAAGGTATGTAAAACTAAAAACCAAACCTGTTTTGCTATTTGGCAGGCTTGGGCAGTCTGGCCCACTTCTCAGAGGACTCTGGCGACTCGTCCAACCAGGAGGAGGACTACGAGAGTGAGGCGGGCGAGAGCGAGGAGCGAGACACAGACGAGTTCATCTACCTGGACGAACAGCTTGAGCGTCCGTCGACAGCGGGCGGTCCCGGGGCCCAGGGCCAGCGCACGCTGCAGGCCCCACACACCATGCAGTGGGCCATCCGACCGAGGGAGCCCGTCACTACCAGCTCAACCAGCCGCCCCCCGACTGCCACCACCACTACCAGCACTGCAGGTGAGGACCCTTATGCATTACAATGATGTTATAGCCATACATATGCTTTTTCTCTTGAAATTTTAATTGGGTTTCTTAAAACTGAATTTTTTTTTTAGTTTCCAGAGAGCATTTTTTTTTTTTTCGTCACCCCATACCTTGTGTCCAATATGTGTTTTCAGGTTTAATTAGGTGGGGAAATCTTGGTTAATGTTTAGTCACCCAAAATTCCTATCCCTGGACTTGATGGGGAATTCCCTCAAATTTTAAGGGGTTTTCACTGGTGTAGAACCACCATACTGTGTAGTGCCAAAGCCCCTATATAAGTATGTAACTTCTAACTAAGGGGATTTCGGAACTGCACAGAGTGATGGTTCTACACCAGTGAATGGACCTGGCAAGATATAGTGAAGTTTTGTCTAGACCGGTCTACAGGCCTTAGGGGACCAAAGGGTTAAGGCACATGTTCATGGATCAAAGATTTAGGCCATTTGGGATTTCCGTGCCCACTTTCATTAGGTACCACAGATACCCCCCGCTGAGGAGCTGCGAGAAGCTCAAAGAGCCTAATTTTGAGGGTTTATAACTCA
>JAUKPP010177935.1:0-14413 GCA_032273245.1 Phyllaplysia taylori
TTTCTCAACCCCCCCCCCCCCCCCCCCCCCCAACCACTACCACCATTCAAAAGGATTATATTATCAATGAAAAGTAAAAATGACTACGGTACTTTATTCATCCATGTGGGAAAGTGAACATCTCTGTGCCTCTACTGGATGGAACGTTGTGTTTCTCTTAATCTCAGTTGGCTTTAACAGACAAGGGGGATGTACCCTCCCCCCACCTCCATTCTACCTTATATGGACCTTACGATGTTAAAGGGGAATAAAACCAAAACTGCCACTAAAAACAACTACTGTTTAAAATAATTAGATAACTACATGTACTAACAGGGGGGGTTGGGAAAGAAAGAGAGTGACAGAGAGAGAGGAGGGAGGAGAGACAGAAAGAGGTAGAGAGAGAAAGAGAGAGAGAGGGGTGGGGAGAGTTTCGTTACACTATTGTATCCCACTGTGTATTGCGGCGGACGCAATGTATTTTACTGGATCACTTTTGGTAAGAGTCACTACCCATTATTTACTGAAGTATTACAGGACTGTGCAGTTATCTCCCATTTATTCTTTGAAAATCTTACTAAACCAGGAGTTTGTTCAGATCATGTGATCCCTTTAGGTTTTGGTTACTAGTATAACGTGCCTTACATCATTGTACCGTAAAACACCATGAGTCGGGCTACTTCAACCCTGCCTGACATGAGGCCTAACTGGATATCGGCAGATGCTATATCAAATCATACTTGGCCACAGACAGATCCCATTCCAACTGCTGATTGTTTCGTTTAGTCTTTACTGCACTAGGATATAATATAGTTGAACCTGCTCAAGCGACCACCCGTATAGAACGACCACCTGTACAAACGACCACCTTCCGTCGACTCCCAAATTATATTTTTTCGAGATATTTATTATCCGTCTCTAAGAAGACCTTCGGCTAAAACAGCCAAAGATGCTGGCGCCTCTATAAACAACTAACTGAACTAACTCTAAGACAACCACCTGTCTACAACGACTAATTTTTCTTGACATTAGATGCCCGTCTTAGACAGGTTTGACTGTAGTTTAGGACGATGGGCAATTGGTTTACTAAGAACGAAGATGAAGATGGAGCAGACCGCACTAGAGCAGGCACGACCGACAACCTATACCCTGATGATAGGTGGTTGTTTTTTTATTTTGTCCCACGTCCTTATAATATATGGCCTGTTAGTAGTGGAGTTTTAGTTGCGCATTAGTTAGAGGTCATGCAATTAACACTTTGCTGTATATTGCAGTTGGTATTATCTCTTTATTTGCATATATATTGTTTCAAATATCCCGTAGCATCTACGAGCTGATAATCTTGACATTGGTACGGGTAAGAGTAATAGTAAGAGTTGTTTTGATAGCGTATTAGGACTTGGTTAATCTTCTAGAATATGTAGTGGCAAAGAAGGCAGGATTGAGAGGCTTGAGAACAGAGATGTTTGAGTAGCATGAATGTTAAATAATTATCATGCTGCTAGCTGTGATGGAGAAAACATCCGCTGTTGAATGGCAGCGATGCTTCAGCTCCGACAAAAATGTGTGCAAAAACATTTATAACACAGTGTAGGGTTTTTTTATTGATCGATTCTAAACTGTAGTAATTCGAAGACGGTAAGTGATAGAAACATTGTTTTCTACCAAACAACCCTCATTCATTTAGGTTTTTCTGGTACTAAAATCAACTGATTTCATGAACACACCACGCGACAGCGCCACTTTGGGCGAACAGATCCCGATTTTTAGAGCCCAAAAATCACGCTAATCTTGCATCTACCAAGAGCGTCTTGTGCGTTTACAAAGAAGAGCAGATCCGAGAAGATCCCAGCAGAGCACAGCAGGAAAAGCAAAAATTTTTTAAAATATTTTTTAAAAATCTATCAGAACTTGGCATAGCAATTTGGTAGAAGCAGGTAATGTGAATTGCTACAACAGTGAAGATAACAAGAGGTGGACCTGCGAATTGCATTGTGCCCGAACAATTTAAAGCGACGACTTTATTAATTTGACGCTTCCAGAAACATCCATCGTTTTCTTACTTCGAACAATAATTTCTTTTTCGTAAGACATAAAACCAGAGCTTGATGGTCATTAAACCTTTTAGAAAAACAGTTTTAACCATCGTTTTCTTGCCCAACTGTGGTTCCTAGCAGGCCTTCTTTTTGGCATACCAGTGCGCTGTTTTGACGCGATAAACTAAAAAGTGCCTTGTTCCGCTAACTCCTTTTCAAAATTATTTCTCTTTCAACATAATCGTATTAAGTGTCCCCAAACAAAACTTAAATGGAAAGTGAATTATATGCAAAAACTGTTTACATAATTTATCTCATATCGTTTTCGAGTTATTCCAGTTTAGAATCGATCAAAATATATTTTTAAAAACACCCTGTATATTATCCGAAGTGAAAGTTGAGTGAGCTCACATGCTTGTAGGTTATATTGTAGGCTGCAGTACAATCTGTGATCAGAGCGCTGTTGATATCAATGATAATGAGTGATGATAGTTGTGTCATTCACTCTACGCCAGCGTCTGTGGTGTAACGGTAAGGCGTTTTACCTGTCACGCAGAGGACGTGAGTTCGAGGCCATATTGGTGCTGTTTGATCGGGTTATATCTCTGTTTTTCTCCTGGGACAATGTCCCTCTCAGCCCGGGTTGGCCCTGACATACAGGGTCGAAGTAGCACGTCCCTTAAATGACCTTAATATAGTGTTGCAAGGGACGTTAAGCCAAACCAAACCAAACCTGGAGCGTTGGCCATCAACAACAGGTCTCAGGCGAGTTCTGATATTTACCGTCTTCTCCGGCCAACCCCATCATTGTCTTGCCAGTGTCATGTCTGACTGGAGATCCCGACGTCATGTATTTGTGGGCCTACTTTAAAAAAAAATTTGGGCCTTCCACGCTTTCTGTTTGGTTGCCAGTTTTACGTCCCGTTCCACACTGTAAGGTGATCTTAAGAGACGAGCTACTTCGATCCTGCCTGTCAGGGCCAACCCGGGCTGAGAGGGAAAAAATCTTTTCCAGTCTTTGAGTTGTTCACTTCAAGGACTGTCTGGTGTTGTTCTTCGGTGATTTCCTGAGTGTGTGGCCAAGCCAAGCCAATCTCTTACGCTTTTGTATTTCATATAGATAGTAAAGTGCAGTCAAGAACAAAAGAAATCCAGTTCATTTCATTTGTTATATTTATTAAAATGCTCATTGTTCATTCCAAAAACATCAAAAGTTGCATGCAAAACAGAACCATTCAAGTAATACTTTACCTCGCTCACAACACTCACCAAATCAAATTCTACCTCTCTTGTACATAACACAAACATCCCTGAATCATTTACTCAGTCACTCAATCACTTAGTCATTCAATCCTGTAGCCTACTTACATTTTACATTGTCACTAGATCACTCACTCAGTTACTTTCTCAGTCATCGAGTCACTCAATTGCTCAGTCTCCCTTCTTCTGCTTCACACTTGCAAACATAATCTTGAGACCCATACAAAGAGATTTGTCTACAAACATTGACTGAATGCAAAAATCTGTCTCTATGATCATCCTTTCTTCAATCCATCTTACATACATCGTTCTCCATATATTTCTGCCTGCCTCTCAACCCCTATCTCTATCACCCATTTCTCTATCTCACCCCGCTTTCTCTTGTCCATTCTCTCTCCCTCTTTCTGCTCTGATTCTCTCTCTCTCTCTCTCTCTCTCTCTCTTTCTCTCTTCCCATACATATATATCAGAATGGCTATGTACAATGTAGCAGTAGTTCTCAGAGACTGACCTCACATAGGCCAATCGACCAGACACTGAGATAAGCACAATAGCATAAAAATACCCGTCTCTCATCACTAACACTTGGTAGTTTGTTTGTTTTCTTGAGGTTTTACAGCACAATTGACAGCATAATGTTATTTCTGCCCTTCAAAGGCAGATCAACATAACTGCGACTTTTCAAAGCAACAGTTAAGTCATTCTGCTTTTGGGCGACAAATGTAGATTAGGACAATAGCAACACATAGAAAGGAAGTAGGAGAAGCAGACCACATACAACCACTCGCTAACACTTGTGGTCTCTGAGGGTCAGAAAATAGTGCAAAGGTCAGGCCTAGTTGCACCCAGAGCTGCAAGGCAAACACAAAACTAACAATGATGATTATTAAAACTGTTTTGTTTGTTCCTTGTGAGGTTTTACGGTAATATCAACACTGCATGGACATTTCAGTGCCATGAAGCCAAATAAGAATAATAGTAATATCTATACACAGATCTCTCTCAGGGAACATTGTGTGATAAAAAAAAGGTAGGCCTATCAGATGTACATGCTTTATGATTTTTGTGACCTCTGGACAAATAATGGCAGTTTGTATGGATTAATAATTGTGTGATGAAAAGAGGTAGGCCTATCAGATGTACTTGTCTTTTGATTTTTGCCAGTTGTGACCTCTGGACAAAAAATGGCAGTTTGTGTGGATTAACAAAATGAAATGGAGCAGGAACAATGATTTTTCAGAGTCCAGAGTCAAGATTTGTTCTTTCATTTGTACCCTTGCTTTGGTTTGTGCGCTGAGAATACAGAAGTGGCCTTCACTTTTGCACAAAAGCTTGGCCTTCACAAAACAATTTTGGCCTAATGTGGGTTCAGACGGGCGCGACTCCACAACTCTTGACCCAACTCGCGTACAACAGTTGGCCCGAGTTCCATTTCACACGAGTACTTGACTTGGCCCGACTAAACAACAATCATAACCCGGAAGCATTGAGTCTCAACTTTTCAAAATGCTCTTGAAGCCAAGTAGTTTAGAAAGAGTCTTTAACCCTGAACCAGAAGTGTTGACCTTCAGGTTTTCAAAATGCTCTCGAGGCCAAGGAGTTTAGAAAGACTCCTTGACCCTGACCTCCCTCTTCTCCGATTGGCTCGTTTGGCGCGACTGATGAAGGAAAATCAAACATGTTTGATTTTCCTATAACTGTTGTGCGCCATGCGAAACTGATCAATTGGCATATGAACATGGGAGAAACCTGGCCCTGTCGTGGTCATTTGCTGGGTGTTGGGTCGCATCGTGTGCAATACCCATTACCACAACACAAACTTGGCCTTCACACAGTCACAAATTACATCCTCCGACAAGATAGGCTTGGCCTCCACAAAAACAACACACAGGGATTTGATGAGCTACAGAATATAGAGAGGGGGGGGAAAACAGTCCATCAATTTCTACCTATTTGTTCATGGCTGCAGAGCCAGATTAAAGAACCATCGCAGTATCTATGTACAAGATTTACATGCTGCATACGTACAAGTCGGAAGAAACAGCAGCTCATGTGGCGGTGAAGGGGAAACACAAGCTGAGGTCATAAAATGTAACATAGAGAATAACAACTGATGCATAAACAAGGGGAAATTTCTTGATTGACAGACCTGCTGGAGGCAACAATACTTCAGTCCCATACTCGTTTTTATGACGGAAAAACCCAGAGTTATTTTTATTGCAGTGCATTGTGGCATGCAAATCTGTCCCCCTAAACAACAGGAAAGCCTGCTGTTTAATAAATTTGGTACAGCTCTATTCCTCTTACCTAAAGTTGTGCAGGATTTCCCAAAGCTTGTCCTGGTGCACTGCTGTGTTAAACAAAATAAAAAAAATAAAGTTATCTTTACTTATCCCCGTGGGGAAATTCATTCCAAGTTAGAAAAAATTTATTTATCGATAGAAGTGTCACCTCCTTTTGTGTTATTGACACAGGAGACATCGGACAGCTTTGCTTTCAAAATAACTCATAGTAATGTGATTGGGCTCAAGGCGTCTGGTTGATTATGGACTTGGCCCACTGGGGCACAGCAAGTGTGCCATAAGTGTTACATACTGCAAAGAAAACGCGATTAAATGATGCAGTCCAATGACTTTTGGCATACCCTGTTGTTTCATAGCTTTCCCAACAGAGTTTTAGTTTTAAGTTAAATAACTTGATGAATGAGACGATAAATGGAGCAGAGGGTCCCTGCAGTAAAACAATGACAATAAATGTTAAACACAATAACATTCAGACTACAGAAAACTCAATGACTTTTTGTATCCCGAGTCATCCAACAGCCTGATGTAATCTGGAGTTTTGACCTATGAGGTTTTCCCTGAGCAGCTTGCATACATCAACCAACCAGATCAGCATAAAAAGTAGTGGACACAACAATACAGGCTGGCCTACATAACGCTACAAGACAGTAACAGGAAAAATTATCCCAACTGAATAAAAAGCCTTGAGAACCACTACTAACTTATTCTGACACAAACCAACCCTGAAAACTATTTTATGGAGGGTTTATTTTCCTACAGCCCTAATAACATTGTAAGGTTATTAAACGGCCACATCAGAGCACCTGCTGACCACCCAAAAAATATCTCTGATCGACAGAATAATAAACAGATGGCTGTAATGTGAGAGATAAACACCAACTTGTTAGTTTGACATCATGTCTCTACTAAAAGGAAAGATAAAAATGTCTTTCTGCATTGTCCCTAAAATCAAAGACACTCAATGATGGTTTGTAAGAAAGTTTATTGAACGACATTTGCTGTTGTTTTGTGCCAGGAGTTTGTTTGTTTGTGCAAACCACTTTGTACTGACTTCAGTTTGGTGTTTGTGCCAAGGTTTTGTTTTTAAGTCATGTCTAGTAAAGATTTGTGCCAGTTTAGAGGTTTGTGCTAAGAGTTTGATGAGCGATGTTTAGTGTTGGTTTGTGTCAAGAACTTTCTAAGCCAGCATAAGTGTTGGTTTGTGCCAATGTTTGGTGTTCACATGACCATTACTTCTTCCTGAATTATTTCTACAGTAATTTTCTATCCATTCCTCGTTCCCTGAAGCTGTATTCCAAGAACACTATATGATGGTTTCATCTCTTACCATAAAAAGAAAAAGAGGTAAACAACTTGTAGCAATATCCATCCCCCCACCAGTCCTGCTATTGCCTGTCCACTCAGTACCATAGCACCCTCATTGCATCTGTACTCATCTCAAAAAGGAAATCAATGTACATAAATGCCGTGTACAGTTGCATATAAGGGGTAAAAAATTTACAAAATCATATCATCGTAATAGAACATTTCATATTCCAATCTGTCGAAAACATTAAGACAAATTTGTTTGGGCATTACACAATATCAGCCCCTTTACTCTCACAGACACATCCCAACAATATACTTTGTGTTGGCACACTCACATACACATACAAACATAGCAGCACACCCATAGCCACATCCCCACCCATACTCTCACAGCCATGCAAGAGAGCAAAACAAAAATTTGAACACGCACTCTACACTGAAAACTGAGAAATTTCCTAGGACACTACCTATAGTCTATCACAATGCCCCTGGTCTTACAGCTCTAAAAGAGAAACTCTGCACTAAACTAACTTAACTGGCTTTATTTCCCAAGTGGAAGGGGAGGGGGGGTGGGGGAGGGCATCTGCATCTTTCTGCTGGGATCATTTCAGCACAACTTGACCCTGACAGGCACAGTCAAAGCTTCCCGTCTCACAAAAGTGAGATCATCTCTAAGACTACGTCCTCGTAACCTGTGGTCAGACATGAACTACGGTTACTTACACATGCTGGAGTTGCCTCAACAATTCCCTAACATACATACACCGAAATTCATTACATCTCCACCTTAGCATGCTCTTGGTTGAGTGTGGTGTGTTTCTTATCTCTTTACTCTGTGTTTTTTACCACCAACCCTTCTGAATCCCTGTGGACTCCCTTGCATACAGTCTCCGCTGGGAGTGCCACTCCCACTGACATTCTATGTAAAATAAAAACATATCAATAGTTGCCATCAAATGTCACATTATAGATGTGGGTATTTCTTACTATTACTAAAATTTGGAAGAACTCAGCTGTATGACTTAAAAAGGTTTGCAGCACTGCATGAAGAACACAAGGTTTGCTTGTACAATTTTCCTGTGTCCCTTCATCTTCCTTCATCACATACTGACAAGCGGAGAGGGGAAAAGCAATCCATCTCTCACATAGCCTAACAATGTTGCAAGAGCCATAAAACCAAATCCAGCTACCCAAACCAGACAGAAACAATTTGAAGGTCATACACATTCACTCAGAACATAAGACATACACAAAGCTCTCTGTACTGAAAACGGACAGGAGACAATCAGTCCTTGCGCAATTAATTGTTGTGTACAACACATCCATTACTATCCTCATACACTGCATCAAATATCATTGATTCTCCTCATTCAGTACTTCGGAGCGAAATAAGATCATTTATACATCACTATTGGTGTAAATAAGGTAGATGAAAAAAATGCAAGGTCTCACCCAAACATTTGGCAACTGATAGAAACATGAATACATGAATGAGTAACAAAATGAATCCTCCCTCTTCTCTCTCTCTCTCTGAGTGTTTGCCTCCCTCTGGGTCACAGAGAGAGAGAGAGAGAGAGAGAGAGAGAGAGAGAGAGAGTAGACGCTAAATAAAGGCTTCATCTGAACAAAAACATTAAGAACAATGAGGGACGCAGGGATGCGGGGTTTGTTGTCCGATAACAACTATCACAAAATGAAGGTGTCTGCCTCTCAGTGTGTCATGCCAGTGAGGAGCAGAGCTGCACCATTTACAATGAACACACGCTAATCATTTCTCTCTCCCTCTCATCTTTCACTCTTTTGTTCTGTCTCTCTGGCAGTCATGATGATGTCCTGAAGAAATGTGTCACTTCACTGATGTGCTGTGTGCCTGTCCCTCCTCCTGGTGGGCTCGAACCCCTTCCCTGAAGCCCAAATCAACGGACGAGTTGTCTCAACCTCTGAGCGAGGCAAACACGGGCCAGCCAGATCTGTCACACTTTGAGGGATTCAGCTTTTTACAACAGTTGAAACACAACGGCAACAAAAGCTTGTCCAGCGATGAGAGAATGTGTCCACTTGTCACTGTATGACTGGGTGTATGTGTATGCATGCACAGATGTCATCGATATCACATGCTATGGAAACTGACATATCAAAGTTTTCTTTCAAAATCAGTCTTGACATTTTCAAATGTTATTTGAAATGTTGAAGCTCCAAGTTTTTGTGAACAAAAATTCAATACTAGAAACATGTTTGTACTTGATGTGCTATTTCTTGGAAACTACTGCACATATTGATGCAGTCACTGATCTAGAGGAAAAATTAGTTGTATGGAGTACATTACTTATAGAGGCAGCAGCCTCTAAACTGTGTCCTTCGCACTGTGTTATCGATTCATTATTTTACTTTCTTTTCGCCTAAACGGTATTTGCAAAAGTATGTTTTAATGATGAGATATCCGTGCATGCATGAAAAAATGAGTGTGTGTATGAGTGTGTGACAATGTGCCAGTCTCAGTGAGAGTCCACCATGTGCACCTGGACGCTGGCAATAACATTATGAGGTCCCCGCTCTGGGAGGATTGTGGTGGGTCCAATCAAACCCTCCGCTTCCCCTATTGACGAGGGTAACACTGTCTGTTCAGGTATGGCTGTATACACATGTGTGGACAACCGAGTCTGAGGGGGAGTGGGGCTGCGGCTTCGTCGTGACGACGACTGTGGGGGAGGGGGGAGGGTTGGGGTTTTGCCCAGCGACAAGGAGGTTGGGGGCCTGAAGCGGTCCTTGCCAATACTGAAGGGGTCTAGACAGGGTATGGAGGCGTGCTCGCTGTCTTCATGTGGAGTCATCGTGCTGTAGCCGTGGTCACTGTCCCCTCCGGCCGGGCGGCGGTACGAGGTGTTCACGCGGTACGGGGAAACGCTGGCCGGGTTCTCCAGAGAAGCTAGCACAAAGTTGGTGTGACCTGCCAGGATTGAAGGAGAAACAACATTAGCTCATAAGAGCAAGAACTGCCATTCAATTTCACACTGATATACTGACAGAATTCTGGTGGATATATCCCTAGGAAGTGCAAAATGAATCCTGCTCAATTTAGATTGACATTGAAAAACCAGTGGATAATTTAGCATTAATTTCCTAATAGAATTGTGGTGGAATTCCACATTAACAAACTGAAAGAAAATGGGAAATGAAATTCCAATTCCATATTCTCATAGACCTTACTGAGGTCAATTTCAAAATGATTTACAAACAACTATTGTGAATTTCCCCTTGATACGCTAAGAACAACTATTGTGAATTTCCCATAGCAATAGAATAACAACTGCAACCAATTTCCAAGATTTTTACTAAAAGGGCTAGTGAATTCTCCCTCTCTTCCCAACCAGTTGTCCACTTACACTCTCCAGTGCTGATGTCATCAGTGGCTTCCTGCTCCTCCTCGTTGTAGAAGTGGGAGATGCGGTTGTTATTGTCGGGCAGCGTGCTGATGTAGTGGTGGCTGTGCCGGTGCACATGGTGCCTGTAGCAGTAGACGCCCAGAGCGAGCAGCAGAAAGCAGCCCATGATGCCACCGGCCACGGGACCCACCGGCGTGCTTTTCATGCCTACTGGCTCGACACTATCTGGAGCTGTTTTGAGAGAGAGCACAAAGAGAAATGTGGGAGGTTAGTGAGAGAACACGGAGAGTGTTGCACTCAGCTATAGGTTTAGCTTAATATTGGTGTAGAAACTCTATGCAACATACTTATTGCTCTACTTGTAATTTGAGCGGTCTGTTTGTGAAGTGTATGTATGTGAAAGTGTGTGTGTGTGTGCGTGTGTCGTAGGGAGTATAGAGAGAAAGAGGAGAGAGACAAAGGAGGAAGAGAGGGGGAGGGAGGAGGGAAAGAAAAAGCAAGACAGTAAGAGAGAGTGAAACAGAGAAAGAGAGACACAGTGGAAGGCAGAGAGACAGAAAGAGAGAGAAATATAGAGAAAAAAGAAAGAGAAAAAGAAATGAGAGGGACAGAAAGTGTAAACTCACCACTTATTTCATCCCCATACGGAGAGTGCGCCCCGAGCACCCCGCCAAAGCAGACCCGCTGTGAGGCACAGTATGGAGCATCCAGTGAGGACTTGCCGTCCTTCTGTAGCTGGCACCACTGGCAGTCCAGGACGCCCATGCAGTCACTGAGGGAGGAAACAACCAGACATGTTCTGTGAGTGATTTGTTGGATTGCTAAGTGGAGGTTCTACTTCACCATTTTCACTGTGATGTCATTTTGGCAATGCATGTGAGTACACAATGATAAAGTGTGTATGTTTAAGTGCTTGCATGTGCATGTTCCTTTTCACTTACTTATGTGTATGAGTTTATGTACTATTATGCAACAGAAAATTTCTCTTGTTGGAGATGAATAAAATGTTATCTATCTTTGATAAATTAAGGCATCAGTACACCTACACATGGAACAGAGGGGTGCAAAGTGACCTAAGTATCCAACCCAGTCCCAATGTATTGACAACAGGTCATCAAACTTAGCTCTTTTCTCATAACACCACCAGGGGCTAAAAGCACAGCAGCTGCTAAATCACAATTTTGTTCATCCAAGTGTCAGGACACTGCATGAAATTGAATCTCAAATGTGCTGCTCACTATCAGCCACTAAGCCCCAAAGGCAATATAAATAAGTGGCAAAAAGAAGAAGCTGCTCTCAACAGACAGCAGCCTAAAGGACTAGACTTTTAAGACAAGATGAAAAAGAGACAGGAAGAAAAAGAGGATAAAAAAACAGGAAACCTAGATTAAAAAACCCAACAAATCAGAAGGATCATGTCAATCATCGACCCATTCAACACTCACAGTTTGGTTGTCCTCTTGTCACACTTGGACTCAAAACACTGCTCTAGCTCCACCTTGAACCTCGTCTCTGAGATGGCCAGCTTCTCTCTCTCCGGGTCGTGTGGGCAGCTTGGGTTCCTAGAGGAGAAATGAGAAAAATATTTTTGTTCAGTGTTCAGGTTTTATGACACTATCAGCACTATTAATATCAAGTCATTTCAGCGCCAAGAAATAGATGAGTAACTAAGTTACTAAAATGCTATGCAAAAGTCCTGTCACACTCATTTTCTTCTTTTTTGACAAAAGAATAAAAAATTTAATGAAACTGTGCAAATATAATTTAAATGACTTGCGTGACTCCTTATGCATGTAAAGGTCGAAGAAATCACAAACCAGAAGTAGTAAGGTTTTCTCAAAACAAACAGAACTCATTCTTATTGAGCTCATAGACTGTCACCCAGTCTGTGCCATCAGGCTTTTGAGATAATTTGCTATATATAATCATAGGCCTACTATGAATTTGGAGTAAAGTAAAAGGGAAAACATCACAACTTTCCCTAAAAAAAACACAAAAATAAAACTTTACCCTTATTTTAGATGAATAAAAGAGGAATGTGGCCAAAGACTTACTTGTCATCACTGTTCAAGAGTTGACCGGAGCAGAAGTCCATCTCCAGAGGGCATTCACAAGGACACTCGCACTCGGTCTGCTCCATGCGTTTACAGTTGAGACACAGCCGGTCATACTGAAGTAAAATAACGGAAATCATTGGGGCATTAGCTTATTATCTTACTTATTCAAAAACTAAAAAGTTTCATGTATACATCGAAAGATTGTTACCTTGACTAATTTTTAGATAGAAAGAAAACAAATGATTGTATGCTTAGAATATTAACTTTCTTTTTTTCTTTTCAACCTATTGTTCCTGAGAGCTTGCTTTTTATTTATTTAACCGAGGAGTTGTGGAGGTTTGGGTTGGGTTAGGTATTCATTTGTGTATGTGTGCATGCTGGAAAGAGGGGGAGGAATGGGATAATCCCATTATTTCCATATGCAATGCAAAATGGTCTGAGACATTTTTTCCTTTCAATCTTTAAATAGCCCTATGCTTACAACATCTGGCTAATGTTCGGCTAATAATGTCAACTGCGTCCATGACTTACCATGCTGCATGGGCAGAAAGCTGTAGCTGTCTCACAGGTGTTGTTGACCATACCCAGGAAAACATTTGTGCCAGTGATGTGAGAAATCTGGGTGAGAAAACAATAAAAATTATAAAGAAAAGCTGAATGGCTTCTAAAATCAGACTTGCATGACAAACAAATTTGCAAAGTGGACTCTCTGTGTTTCCAGGGCTGTGACTTTGTCTAACAAGAAACTGAACTTTCGTGAAGTATAGCTGTGGACCCTAGCTTAGTAGCATAAGTTAAAACAAATCAAGGACATGTCTGTCCCTCCAGTTCATTTTGTAATAGTAGTAAAAAGTGAGTTATTTATAGAGGCGCCAGCCTTGGCTATTTTAGCATCTTCTTGTTTTGTTTTTCACTTAAGCACTCAAGAAGGTATAAGTGTCTGTGAGGGTTGCCCTTTGTGTGCAGCGTCCACAAGGACTTCGTTGTCGCAAAAAGCAACATCAGGCAAATCTGGGTTAAAAAATAAAAAAAATAAAAAAAAATAAAAAAATAAAACAACCAACCTCCAGTTCATTTTCAAAGCTTAAAAATCAAAGTAACTTCAAGCTTGAAGTTTTCATAGCAACAAACTTCCATTCTTCATGGCTTTCAGTCTTGAACGTTCCCGTGCCAGCATCATCTATATGTCCTGTTGCTGTCAGAGGCACTTACTATTTTATTAGACCCACGGGAAAATAACTCATCAAAGACTTGACTAGTGGCATTGTTACCTCCCATTACTAACTTAAGGGAGAGAGAGAGAGAGAGAGGAAGAGAGAGATTGAAGCTCTAACCTGATATTTTGCACACTGTTCTCCATGTACCAGATTGGTCAAGGTGCCTGTGAAACTGGTGTTGAACTGAGAGAAGAGAAAAACAAAATAGTTGTCAATGAGTTTGTAAATAAGACAAATAATGGGTGATCAATACTGTATCAGCATCCTCCTTAAAATACAAAACTTAAATTTCAAATACAATAAATAATGTGATGTGCCTACGTGGGATTTTGTATTCTCCTAATTGTTAAAATCTTCAATACAAGAAATGAGATGATATGAGATTTTGTTTTTTCTTCATCATATAATATCGTCCAAAATGTTTTCATCTCAAGCACAGTAAAGCAACTGACTATTGAAAATGTCCTATCTTTTCAAACATCCTCAAGAAACAACACATTGAAATTTTCCATTTCCTGATATCAATTGAGCAACTTGTAGACGATCTCCATAAATACATACAACACGAGTTAGTAGATAAGACGGTTTGAGATACTTACTGTAAAGTATCGCTGCACCGTGCGATCATTGTATCTGTTACACAACATCTTCTGTACAAAACCTTTGTGGTTGAGGATATCATTGGCGACAAGGGGCTCCTGAGGAGACAGAAAATGAAGCAGAATGAAGTTGACTGCGGGTCATATCACGGCTTAGCATTCAGACAGTAGTTTTATTTTTAAAAATTGCAAATGGAAGTATCTTCTTCCTTTTTTTTCTCTCGCTCTCGCTCTCGCTCTCTCCCCTCCATTTCGCTGTCTCTCTCTCTCT
>JAUKPP010178045.1:1050-14413 GCA_032273245.1 Phyllaplysia taylori
CCCCCCCCCCCCCCCCCCCCCCCCCCCCCCCCCCCCAATGTCACATCTCCTCGTCTATTTTTAGCCTTTGCTTTTCATACCAAGCTGAATTCATGCAAAATTCGACAGACACGCAGTGTTGAGTTTCAGAGTGGAACCCAGTGATCTGTTATTGTGACGATCATTGCTAAATGAGTTTTCCGGTACAATCGACACAATAAAGTCATTTCAGGGCCAAGAAGTAGCAGACGACACTAGAACGTCCACAAGCCGCCCGGCCGGCTGTGTACTGTTAAATGATGAAGTTTTGTCGGTTCTGAATATCCCTTTATTCTTGCTATCACTCTAAATTAGACTCAAATATAATACAAATGTCTACTTAGTGACTCCAAATCGCAATAAACCGACATTTGCATGCATTTCCTGGTAGGTCTTAAATGCATAGAAGTGTGAAATTGCCCTTGGCACAAAAAAGAGTTTATAAGCCTCTCACAGCTGACGACGAGCATCCGTTCAGTGTAATTTAATTGCAAAAGTAGTCTTTACGTGTGCATAAATTACATAAAACTGTTAGAATTAACACGTAATAGGCTCGTTTTTTTCTCTTTTCCTTTTGAATAGATATTGTCTGGTTGTCCTGAAAAAGAGCAAACCACTTCATACAGCTAGTTTTCAAAGTAAAAATCTTGGTAGGAGCAATAATTTGCTCGCAATGGAATCCATGGACGCAAGCGAAACCCCGCGTGCAGCCTTTGAGCTAAGAGTTGTCTTGTGCTATCTCCAGACTTTTCTGAGACGAATGTGGGACAACTTGCAATCCAGACAGTGAGCTGAAATCAAAATTTCACATCGCAAAAATACAGAGATATTTCCCGCCAGCCCTGAGCTCACGAATTACTAGCAAGCGAGCCGTTAATATTGATCTGGAAATGGGCAGCTCTAATTCACATCTTTATCGGCCTGTCGAATCTAGTAATTTAGCTTATTTAATTCTGACACGGACATCAAAGAAATAAAACTGAATAAACAGGCTGCTCTAAGCGATTGAGTGGCTGGCTGGCGAAAAGAAGGCGCATATATTCCAAAATTTACTGTTAATACTAGGGCCCTATAAAAATTGTATTACTTTGGCTTCGTTTGGTTTTGCATTAAACTTAAAGCCCGATACATCACTGTAAGGTCATTTACGAGGCAGGACCTCCGAATTTTACATCCATCTCCGATAGGACGAAAAAAAAAAATATTCTAAAAAATATACAAATATAACCCGATGAATCTCCCCGGATTCGAATCCGGGATCTCCTCATCTGTAGGCGGGCGCACTACCCCTCAGCCAACGACGCCCCTACCACGTCTGTCTTTAGATAGGCCTATTATATTATCATTTCGTTCAATGAGTTTGGATGAAAGCATTATGATCAGGTCGAGTCAGAACTTTACAATTTCAACAAATCTCATTTCTGGTCCCGAGGTATTGGGCAAATCTGTTTCCATCTCATCAAAAGCAAAAGAGACAAAAATAACGGAAATCCAAATACATAGAGATAATAAGCTATTCTCTCTGTTGTGTAATTTAAAATTATAAACTTTGACCGACGTTGGATGTAGAACGTTATTTCAAATCCTTAGAAATTATTTATTTACATTGGGTTATTGGTATTGTAACTCTTGAAAAAGAATTGGAGTACCGGTACAAGATAGCCTACGTTCAATTCTTTTCATATTTATATTCATTTTTTAAAAATACCCAAAGACAGCTAAAGACTGATAGAAACACTCTGCTTTTTGTTGTTGTTTCTCTTTCTCTCTTCTTTGTCTACATCCCAGTTTTGTTCAGTATAAAATTTACATAAGACTAGTTGATGACGACTCGACGCGACATCGCCGGTTCTCACAAATACATCCGTTTGATATCGTGCAAAGTAAACTTAATGATTCAAATTATGAAGAAAAAAACAAAACAAAACCGAGTGCATGTTGGCGAAGAGGCTACCCGTTACATCACGCTCTTACCTGAACTCTCTGTGAAACCCGTCGTGTCTGAGCTCCTCCTGTGTGATCATCGTGAGGCGGTACCAGAAGTTGATGGCCAGTAGACTGACCAGGCCCTGTGCCAGGTGTTTGTTGGACGGCTGGAGGCTCAGGTACAGAGGGTTGTGCACCTGATGGGAGAGACGACAATCACACGTCAGTAATAGAGATAGAGATATCACGAACTCTTAAAACAGCTGGGTTTTCTTTCGCTTTTACTTTTAATGGGAGCAAATCTGCTGCCTCAATGCACTGCAATAGAAAGTAACATACGATTTTCTAGCAGAAATACCGAGTAGGGGAATGAAGATGATTTTTGGTTTAATTAGGATTCCACCCTTTGTAGCACTGTAAAGTCATTATAGAGGGGGTTGGCTTTGACCATCCTGTAGGCCTATGTCAAGCTGAATGTTTTTGGAAAGGTTATTTAAAAACTTGTAAAACCAAGACAAGGAAGCGAAAACAAAAGCGATTGCATGGAGATATGTGATGAAACCACCATAAAAAGTTATTTACCGGTATTTCAATAATGAATTAAAATATTTGTCATATTCATGCACATGTATAATAATGCGCTATTGTAAGGCGCGCTGTTACTAAGTGCATGTTCAAATACAGTATGTAGCCTGGGGTGAAAGAAATTAATGATATTAGGGACTGCGTGTTTGTGAGGGTATGGGTATTAATATGCCTGTGGAGTTTTCATATTGAGTCTGAAAGCGTTTGCGTGTGCCCGCATGCGTGGAAGAGCAAGAGGAAGAGAGAGAGAGAGAGAGAGAGAGAGAGAGAGAGAGAGAGAGAGAGAGAGAGAGAGAGAGAGAGCACCCTAGAAATGATCTTTGCAATAAACTGTACTAGGCCTTAGAACATTTTATAAACAAGTAGGCCTAGCTACTGCGACTCTGCTTGTCAGGATCAACCCAGTCTTAGTGGAAAACCATAATAAGCAAAGTAAAGACATGGAAATATTTCTTTGAAAAACAAAAAGAAAGGAGGAGGGTGGGAGGATCTGAGAGATAAATTTAGCAGACAAATAGACTAAAGAGCAGGCAGACAGACAGATAGTTAGCTAACTGGCTAGCTAGATAGACAGATCAAATTAAATAGGTAGACTCGGCTAAGCTTTCTGAGGATTCTGTGCTTTCCAGGAGGGTGCATGCACGCAATCAAATTTTTACGATATCTGTAAAGACGAGCAGGCATTAATTTAAAAGTGTAATCCATATAAGAGGCAAAATGAAGCCCCCCTCCCCCTCCACACACACACACACACACACACAAACCTCCCCCCCCCCCCCCCAACCACCATCAGTTTTTTAAATGAAAATTGATTCGCTACACGGGAAAGTTGAGTCAAATTTTTAGAACCCAGATTCTCTACCTTCAGAGTTGTCGTTCGTGGCCATTTGTTTACATCACAGAGCCGCAAAGTCCAACAAAGTCGATTGGAAGAGTGCAACAAATGATGTCTTTTTGTGAAAGATGAAACGTTTTGGACTTCAGTTGCATGGATCTCGACATATAGAAATTTTAAGCCGTTCAATTGATCACTAGCACAGTGTATGCAATTTAGCCTGCACTGCTCTTGCTTTACTTCTGGCGGACTTGAAAGTTGAGTTGAGTCTGTGTACTGACTGTGTGTGTGTGTAGACTGGTGTGGGTGGCACTGGTGGGTGGGTATCCGACTCCCAAATATCAACCAAGAAACTTTAATTTGAGACATTGTAAGATCATGGCTGCAGTCTTGAAACATTGGAGAGAAGCGGCAACTTTGATGCTGGTCAGCTCATCAAAACTGTCTCGAGTTGGCTTTCAGCTTGTTTCCAATTCCAACAATATTGAGCAGCCAGCTCAACAGAACTTCAGTGGTACGAAAAATGACAAGAAGTTTGATGGTGGTCTCTTGGAAAATTATGAGATTCTATTGCTAAAACGTAGCAGTAAGAGCAAATTCATGCCAAACTTGTATGTATTCCCAGGTGGAGTTGCAGTAGATTCAGACTTTCAGCAAGGTTGGATTGAATTGTTCAGTAATTTGGGTGCTGATATCCAGCAAAATATGTTCAGCAAGTTGCATGCTGGTTCCATTTCATCACCACCAATGTTTTCTCGAGAAAGAGAAGCAAGATTTTCTTCTATGCCAGCTGAAATTGCGTTTCGTATCTGTGCAATTCGAGAAACATTTGAAGAGTCTGGTGTGTTGCTGGCGTGGCCCGCGAAGGAAGCGAAAGCTATTGGAAATGCTCTCCTGTCACCGTCTGAGTCAGGCTCTTGGGATTCCTTGTTTGACCTTCCCATCGATACTCATTGTATTTCAAACTGGCGTCATCGGGTCAATGCCAACCCAGAGGAGTTCTTCACCATGTGTCAAGAGTTGGATCTTATCCCAGCTGTGTGGACGCTGTACGAGTGGTCAAACTGGTTGACTCCGACAAGAGCTGAAGAAAACAGACGAAGATTTGACACTGCATTCTATATCTGCTGCATTGACCACAGACCAGATGCAGCTGAAGATGAAGGCGAAACTGTAAATGCTCAAGTGAGTTTGTTCGCGTATAGGGTAGTTTGCATTCTTTGACAAAAGAATGTTTTCAGATTAGTAGCATGACACACATCTACTGTGGTGACTTTGCACAAGTGGCAATATTGAAAAAAAGTTGGAGATATTAGATTTAGAAGAGTTTTAAAAATAGTAAAGACATTGCCACTTACTGCCAGGCTAATATTTCATAGCCCACTATCTTTGCAATGTAGGCCTTCAAGTTTACATCATAGTTTTCCTGAGGCTCATCAATAGATTGGAAAAGTGCTCAGTGAACATGTCATGTGCAATAAGTTTCAAGTGTTTCTTTATACAGGTAGACAGATCAGATCCATATGGTGACAAGAGATCTTAGGTTCATTTCATTCTAGCTCATTTATTCATAATGAATACTTGTTTAGGCTGCTAATCTCTAAATCGTCTCCAAAGGTGTGATCTAAAGTAAAAGAGAGCTAAATTTGAAGAAGAAAAAAGAAAGAAAATTTTAAAAAGCATGCCGTGTCGGTTACATATATCTTAATTTAAAGCAAGCTGATGCCAAAGCTTCACTGGAAGAGATTTTTCACGGAGTAAAAAACAACAATAATCAGATAGAAAGCAGTGTACTTTGCAAGTCAGTCATAGCGTTGGTACCATTTTTAGAGGAAGGAATTTTATTCTTGTTGTTGTCAGTATTTGCTGTGAGAATTTTGATACACATGATATTAACTTTTTTTCTGTTTTCAGTGGGCCACGCCATCTTCTGTGCTCATTGAACATTTCCGAAAAAAAGGTGGTGTTGCCCCTCCGCAAGTGTATGAGCTCACGAGGTTGCTGAACTTCAAAACGATGAGAGATCTACGGCAAAATGCATCAGATCCTCAGAGGGATCGCGTTGAAAGATACTTCCCAGTGTCAGTGGTGTGTCAAGATTGTGGAATGGGCGTTTTGCCAGGTGAAAGCATTTTTTTACAATGTCAACACAAGAAGCTCATTTGTAGTTCGTTTGCAAAATCTGTGTTTTGATATTCTCTTTCTACATTTTTCAATTAAGTGATACTTACTGTGCCTAGTAGCATCCAATGAACCTACATTTTTGCATTCCAAGGAAGATAGAGTGTCCATAGTGCCATAAAGTCTCAATGAAAATACACAATCAAGTATTCAAATTAAAGGAAATCTCAACCAATGCATGGATGAACGTTTCATCTTCCGCTATTTGCACCCCAATATTTCTCAGACATTTTGAATATCATAATCACAGCATACTAGTACAATACACCACCGAATTTAGACTGCTGATAGTCCAACAAACTCACTGGCCTAACAGAATAGACCAGGAGCCAAAGTTTTTCCTCTGTTTCATGTACTGGTATTGGTTGATAGACTGGAAATTTGCTGTTTGAACTCCGGCAAAGAATAGCTGAGGACTATAAAAGTTGCTCATAACTTGGTTAATCTAAGAAAATTCTCACAGCAACAAATTGGCTTTCAAATTCTTCTGTTACATACTGAAAGATATATACTCAAGTTAGACTTTTAATGTTGCCACACACAACAAGAAGACACAACAAGAAGAACAGATGGTGTGTGTGTGTGCATGCACATCATGTATTTATTACAGTTTCTAATGAAATGTCTCGCACATCATGTATTTATTACAGTTTCTAATGAAATGTCTCGCTATTATCAACCCCCTGCATTAGAAAAAATACTCTTCTGCTGCCCCTACACACACACGCACATACAAACACATTAAGCATGTTTTCAAATTCAAATTGTTTTCTTTCCTATTCAAAATGTCATTATATTCACGAAATAGTGATGGTGAATTCGAGTGGAGTGAATCAAAACACTTGGATGTGGTATGTTTTTCTATGAAACTAAAGTCAGTGCTCGAAACTATGCATGATGATATTTTAACACTTCTAACACTTTGTTTATGTCTTTCTGTTTCTTTTCTTCAGGTGACGACCTTTACCCAAAAGAGCCAGATCTGTACAGTAAAAGCCAGGTTGTGGTTTTCCCTGAAAAACTGGCCGAGGTGAATGCCAAGTACCCCAAGTTCAACAGGACCTGCCACCCATTTAGTGAAACCAATGATGGGAATGTCCTTGTGCAGTGCTCCATCAACACAAGACGCACGGGAAATGTTCTGCCCAATATGCAAGCCTTCAATAATCTTTTGTTAAAATCAAGACTTTAGATAGACAGCAATAAGAGATAGCAATCGGTATTTTGTTGTGTGCATAAGAGCCACCTCCAAGGACCAGATTCACCGCTAGTGTTTCCTCGGTGTCCATGCATCCTCATCATATATATAGTATATATATATATATACTTTTATAAAAGCATCAAGGTTTTTCAAATATTTTGGAACTAGCAGTTTTGCATGGACACACTTAGCTAGCTGCATATAGTTGATTTGAAGTCAAATTTTTTAGACAAACCAATTTGAAGTTAGAAAAAATGAAAAATACACTTTGGAATGTGAAGGTTTTAGATTCAACACTTTTTATTTCCCAGAAAATTTTCATAGTGTTTTCGGACGTGGCAAAGGTTTGCATTGTGTGCCAATGATGCATTTTGATATTTTTATTGTTGCAGAATTGAAAGACGGCTTCGCCTGTTTGTGTGATAACATTTATGTGAGAGCCTGTCATCTGGCATACTATTGTGTATATATATGTGTTGAGAATGTATACGAGTCGGGACACAGTGATATCAGGCTCTCCTCAGTGTTTGGGCATGACGAGTTATTGGTATCATCTGTCGACAAAGAAGTTATCGGGTTATTTTTCACAGACCTTAAGGTGTTTAAAGTTTTAGCAAAGTTACAGTCATTCACTTTCAAAGGGGAAACGAGCATGAAGATGGCTGGCATTGCTTTACGGCTTTTAAAATTGCACTCTTTTTCCTCTTTGACCAATGTTCTTGTGTATAGTTCAAATGGATATTTGAAGGGGTTGGAGCAGAAAAAGTATTCACTGTAAAAACTGCTGGATAATTTGAGAAATGCTGATAATTCCATTCTCAATGTTTTGGTGAGCACCTGATGGAGTTAAAATATATTTGAGATATTAAAAGTAAGAGATTCCAATGATATTTTTAATACTGCTGAGTGAAAGTTAGTAATCCTATGCTAAGGAAAACCAAGGAACATTTTATGGGAATATGCACACAAATTCACGCGGGCGCACGCACACACACACACTCACACACACATATCGAAAAAGAACAGGGAAACACAAACGGTTTTTAATATCTATTAATCATTACTATTTTTTTCTTCTAAACATGTATGGATATTGAGCTATATTCATGATGCATGAAAGACATGAAAAGGTATGGCAATGATTATGTGCTTATGCAGTAGTCTCCACCTAAGATCCTGGTGCTTGGGAACAAGGAAAAGACTGGGTTTTACTTACACGAATAGGATCCGAACTGAATCATTTACTAGACTAAGCAGGCTTTGTTAATTGACTCACTCCTCATGCCCTGCAAAGAGCTGGAAGCCAAGTCCGAATGTTAGGAAAACAGGAGCACCAAGAACTTACACTTCTATGTGATCGAGTTTGATGTGTTTTTGTACTTTAGCCACTTCCTACTCAAAATGTGGTGTAGTGTAAATTCAGCTGCAAGGTTCTAACGTGAGTGAAATATTTCTGGGGAACTTGGTGTAGACAAGTAGCAACTCCACTTGATCCCGTCTGGGCAAACATTGTTACCCCCCACCCTACACCTCCACCCACAAACACACACACACAGACCATCGCCGTTCATCAAAATTTACAATTGAGATGTAATTGCATACACACAAGAGTTGATGATCAGCAAGGGATGTGACGGATTTTCTTGGCATGTATAATGAGTGGAAATTTCCCCAACTCTGTTGATCAGTTGCCCACACATTGTTTTTTGTTCGGTAATTTTTTATCTGAACTGAGGGATCTTTGCCAAGTTAATCCCATCAAAGTGGAATCCTGGGGATGTCTGTTAATTGTAATTTATACAGTAAAACTTCTGTTATCTTGAAACTGAGTATGTAAAGTGAACCGGGATTTTAGACCTAGACCTCTGCATTAAACATCTGTTGCTTTTGAATTTTTTTTTTCTAGAATTCTAACAAGTTTATTTGGTTTTATTATAATAAGAAAACTTCAGTACTTTTGGATGTGATGTGAACTCTTGATACGGAATGGCTCATTTTCTGTTATGTTCTATCATGTGGTACGTTTTTCCTTTTTATCTTTTCCTCTAGTCATACTTCTCATCTCCTTAAAGTTCTCTAAATAGTTTTCATCAACACATTTGGACTTTCTGGACTACACCAAAAAATGTCCTGACTCGAGATACACCATGCTGAATGGCAAACGTCGAATATGTTTATTTTGCATGGGAGTATTCCTGTTGAAGGAGGTCTGCGCAATAATTATTGATAGCCTCTTGTGTAAACTCATTATCCAGATGTTATAATAATAATATATAAGATTTATAGACTTGAGTGTGGGCTTCCATTGTCATTGCACACAAGTTTTAAGCTGATACTACAGTATACTCAGGGATATCATGTGAGAGCACTTAGCCAGGTCATTTAAATGTAACATGTTTGTCTTTTGCCTCATTTTTGTTATTGTAATATTAGATTGGATAATAAGATAGATAAACTTTGTTGTTATGAGGGAAATTTAGTTTGCTTTGTTAAAAAAATATCCTCGCAACACGGTTTGGTCATTGAAGAGACAGGGTACTCTGACTGCCTGTTATGTCCAACTTGGGCAGAGAGGTGAGAGGGGACAGATCTCAACTCAAAGGTTCAGGTGCACACCCCCACATTGGAATCGAACTTTTGTCTACTATGTGATAGACAAAGAGCCTAACCTTTACACCATAGACTCGGGTAGAAAAATTGGAATGAATATTCCCATGTGCAGATTACTTTTACGGAGAAATCCTGTAATGTATCACTCAGGTCTTCTAATTTTTTGGCATTGTCTTCTGTTGACGCATGATGAATGTTAATTTCAGTGATGGACCTCTGGCAAAGTATGAAATCCAGTATTATTTTGTATACCTGTTGTGTTTCAGGCAGCATACCACACCTTATCTACTCTCGCAGGGTATTCAGGTTACAATGTTCATGTATTAAATATGTTATATAATGCAATCAATAGAAGTATGAAGAGAAAAGAACAGATGTCTAGCTGCGACTTTTGAATTCGAGACCTAGGTTTTGTGTCCTATCCTTATCCTTGAGAAAAACACTTTACACAAATTTTCCTCCACTTTCCCCCCACCCCCCTCCTTCTCAGGCCCATGCATCAGATTACAATGGGTACCTGGATATAGAAGGCAAAAGATTGTAAATATCAACATGTTAGTGTTGAAATTTTTGTAAAATGGCAACTTGCACTCAATGCCACCCAGAATGTTAAAATTGTTTTAGAATGCATTAGGTCTGCCAGTAGGCCTATACTAATACTCATACAGTAGAGCGCAGATAATCCGACAAATTGGCTTATCCTACACAATCAATGGGAACCGAATTGTTTCCTCTATTTTTTGTCTCAATAACAATAATCCACCAATCCCCTGTTCCAACTCTGACATTGATCAAAAAGGAACAAAACTAATAATTACACGTTTAGTAAAAACTGTTCCATAATCCGAAATCAATTTTTAGACTATAGGGGTGGCTACATAAAGATGAGATGAAAGCCAGATGGTTACGTAGAATCCCATTCATCAACACTGCGTGTTGTGTACACAGAAGGAACAAGAGCTCCTAAAACAGCAGACGATCAGTACCAAGCTTGACCACTACCCTTGGACTCCTCGTACCCACTTCCGACAGTGTAGAGCCTGATAACTTTTATGGCATGTCAGATGCCCATAAGCAAACAAGATAAGCCAATTACAACTTCATCACCCCCCTCCTACTCATCCTTCTTAGTACTGTGTAGAGTCCTTATGATTAGAAAATTTAAAATTATACAAAGATCAATCGGCATTTCGTACTTCATGTATACGTAGCCAATAACTATGATGTTTTAATAACTTTAAAAAATACACAAAACAACAAAACTGAATGAAATCAAATAAAGTTATTTGGGGTAGATTTATAGCAGATCCAATAGAATCCGACAAACTCGATAATCCGACACTTTTTCCGGGGGCGGGCGATGTCGGATTGACGGCGCTCTACTGTATACATATTGGTTGATGAGTTTATGAAGCCTGCTTGTGTCGATTTATAACGTGCATGTCTGCTATCTGTAGTTAGTATGGCCTTGATTTGTATTTCATTAATCAGCCTTGATTTTTATACTCACTTAGTCATTCCTTATGTAATTTAAACTCAAACTTTTGAGGCAAGAAGTGCATTTAATCGGTGTATCAAATATTCATACCTATTTTCACGTTACCATTGCAATTTTTGTACAGTACTACAAAATAGAAGTTTTATCTGCCTACATACATAAATAAGACAAACAGAGAGTAAGTGGCTGTGCTGTAGGTGGAAAACACGAGTAGAAATTAAATGAGTCATCACTTTGGGAGATCACTACTCAGGGATAACTACATGTATGGCGGCTGATGGTGGATTTGCTTTTAGTTTTGGATAGACATTGATATTATGAATTGTGCTGGTAGCCATCGTCTTTGTACTATTAATATTATGTATGTGCATACTGATCAGTAGCGATTCAGGGTTCTAAAATTGAAAATGTTTAGATGACAATTTGTGATGATTCTCTGTTTTATGATTTTATTATTATATACCCGGCAGAAATTTTTGCATATATAATATGTTAAACAGAGAAATTTGTATTTAAAAAAAATATACATGTGTATGTGTGTATGCTTGTGTGCTGTGTGTCAGAGTCAGTGTATGTGTGTGTGTGAGAGGAAGGGGGATGGAAAGAGAGAGAAAGAAAGTGCACTGTTCGTGAAACAATCTGATGTATCCAACTTTTGCAACAGTTGTAATAAAGACAATGATTACTGAAAACTTTATTCTATGTCTTCCAGATTGCGACGCTACTTGGGGGAACGTACAATGTAAGATGTATAGCATACTCTTCGAAAAATGAAACACATAATATCTAGGCCTGTTCTTCTTGGGTCTTGTAATACTAAAAGACATTGAAAAAGGAATAGTTCATCACGTTTTTATTTCCATTTCCAGAGCCTCAATTCTTCATCAATGAAATGTTGTCAGTAAAATCCCAGCCAGAGTATTGGAATCTTTGTTCATTTACATTTAAAGTTACTGTATTGACGTTTCAGTAAAAGGAATGTAAAGTAATAGCATAGGCCTACTATGTGTTTCTTTTTGTTAAAGAGTGTAAAAAAAAGCACCCCATTGTACATGTAGTGTGTAATCACGACTGCAATGAAGGATTCTTGAAAGTTGTTTTTGGTTTCGTTTAGCTTACCGCCCCTTGTAACACTACCAGTGCGGTGTTGTCTGTCTTTGTCCGAGGACGAGATCAGAGTTACGAGAGCTGCAAACAAAAATCCCCGGGGAACACCTCAGGATTTGAACCTTGGAACATGGCAGTCGCTGTTGAACATGACTGCCGACGCCACTATGATATTCTGCACATTAGATTGTATTTAGTGCTGTTACAGATTTCACATGTTAGTGATGCAAGAGAATGGCGGTGGACAAATTTACATTTTAGAGGAATCGGAGGAGGGTAGGGTTGAGGTAAGATGAGAGATGTAGAGATAAACTAATGAGAGATAGGCAGGGAGGGATGGAGAGAGAGAGGCAGGGTGACACGTAGTAGAGATAGAATAAAATATAACATGTCATTGTATAGGCAGAGAGGATGCGAGACTGAGAGAGAAAGATAGTTAGAAACCTAGCAGGCCTCTGCCTAGATAGGGAGTGAGAGAGAGACACAGAGCGGCATGGAATGGGACGAAATTGCCATTCGTTATGCCAAGAGCAGTTCAGGAGTGACTTAAGCTTAGAAGAGAGAAAGAGAGTGATAGTGACAGAAAGAAAACTAGTAGAGATACGTAGAGGAAGGGCGGGGGCAAATATGATGCGGAAGCACAATGCTTGTACAATTATACCAAAGGCATTTCAGGAGCGATGTGAGAAAGTGATAGAAAGAAACGCAGTGGAGAGAGAGAGAGAGAGAAAAAAAAAGAGCGATAGAAAGAAACGTAGTGGAGAGAGAGAAGGGAAAGTTAGTTGCTTATAGAGGCGCCAGCTTGTTTGGCTGTTTTTAGCCCTGACAGAGAAGGGAAGACAATTAATGTAGAGTGGCACGGTGAGACAGAACAGTTAAACGATTTCGGGAGCGAAAGAAGAAAGTGAGAAAGTAAAAAGAATGTAGTGGGGAGAGACAGAGAGAGAGAGAGAGAGAGGCAAGAGATGAGAAGAAAGCATGAAATGAAAAGTACATGTAGTGGCCTACAGAAAACTCAACCGATAGATGAGTTGAGCAATGATTTTCTTTCATTCACTCCCATGATCAGAATGAAGGAGGAAAACAAGGAAGGAGATCTAGATCCAATAATTCGTGATTCACCGTGTTCACCCATGCTTTCTCAGCTCGTCAGATCAAAAGCTTTCATTAAGATTTGTGCATTGACACGCGTGTCCAAGCATTACTGACGTCTTTCCATGCTCTCCGAGGGAGAAGAGCGGAGAGGCAGAGGGGGAGCGAAAAGAGAGTAATGGTTGTCCTTTTTTTTCTTTTTTAAATTTGTCGATGATTGAATCTGGCCCGCATGGTGCAGAAGATAGGGTAATGGGATAATTAGGCAAGGTGTAAAAGGGGTGGGGAGGGGGGGGGGGGGTGGGGGAGG
>JAUKPP010178156.1:3249-14412 GCA_032273245.1 Phyllaplysia taylori
CCCCCCCCCCCCGCCCCCCACCCCCCCCCCCCCGCCCCCCGCCGCCCGCCCCCCCCCCCCCCCGTCGCACTACCCGATTGGGCACTTTGATAAATGTTCACACGTCTTTAAAAAGGCGAAAAACAGCACAAAATGAGCTGAAGTTTCTAGAAATAAGTTACACCCTACAATATCTGAGGATTCAAAGAAGAAAGTTAAGATAAGGACGATCGCTTCAGTCAAGAGAATGTGACACGGTATTTAATTTTGTAACATCTAAACCTTTGAGCCGCCTATTTACTGGTTCTTTCCGCTTTCTAATACGATATGAAATCATTGCCACTGTCCCGAGTTCTAAATGCTTAAATTTAAACTTATAAATTGTGGGGACATATTATGTTGTACTCAGAATTGAAGGTCAAAAGCATTTTAACGTCTTGCAATACAATATTTCTACATTACAAATTACTTTTATGCAAAAAAAAAATAGCAGGTGGTGCCTAGCATTGTTAAGATAGTGAAATCACAATGTTTTATGTTCACCGAGTAGAGCGTTTTTCTCATTTTCTTGTGTTATCGTTCTCTTTATGTTGCGTTTTTATCATCCACAGATATTTAGAGGCAAAACTATCTAGTTGAAACGTGGATATTTCACACTTCTGCGTTTGACCTCACGGATATGAAAAGCGTCCCCACTCTATGTTGTGACTGAAACGATACTGAATTTCCAGGATACATTTTGTCCTGTGCAGTGTGGATTCTATTTGGGATATAAACTCATCTACGATATTTTCTCGTTTCTGGAATAACTGAAATACTCTGTCGACAACACTTCTTGTGTTCCCTACCTTCAAAAGATGAATGGAGTAAACATTCTTTCTCGGAGTTCTAACATCGAATTTGAGGAAAGTTCCGAGAACAAAAAGATGTCCTCAATTCCTCTTCCCCCATCATCAACACCAGCGTCGCTGTGTAAGAGGAGAAATGGACTTAACGGATTGCCCACCATGAATCTCTTACTGTTGGTCTTCCTCTCCTGCTTGTGCCATTGTGCAGTGGCGACCAACGCGTACAAAAACTTCGTGCCGTGCCAGAAGTGCGATGAGTCCAAGTGCCCAGAGCTGCACTACTGCGAGGGCAAGCCGATCAAGGACCACTGCGGCTGCTGCACCATTTGCTCATCGTCCAGGTTCCAGCCCCATGTCGTTATTGCACAGCCTACTGGCGGTGAGTTTCTGACGTCGTTGTTGTTGTTGTCGTTGTCACTTTGTATCCTCACTTCTTACCTCAAACCTGAATGCTTTTGGTGGAGAAAAAAAATCAAGAGGACATGCTTTGACAAAACACAGACGGAATGACCCTCAAAGGTGAAGAATATCACTATATGAACAAGAGGCTAAAAGTGCCAAAGAAGCTGATGCCTCTATAAATAAATAACTTTGCACTAACTAGTTATTATTAACGTTGCTTCCGGTTATATCATTGCTGTTGTTGTCATTGTCATTGTTTGGGGTTTTGTTGTCCTTATTGTTGGGTTTATTATATTTTTTGGACGTGTAGAGTTGTCCACCTTTCAACTTCAAGTAAACGTCAGCTCTGTAGCCCGGGAGTAGAGTTACATGCACTATGTAATGGCGTTAACTCGAGCCATGCAACCAACAATACAGCACTGTAGAGCAAATACTGCAAACAGTAACAACACACCAAGATTACAATAGCAATGGTAACAAGAACCTTTATTGAGGAATAACAAAAATAACAAATAACTGAAAAACGTTCTGTGTTGAGAGGAAGGCGTATGAGTGGCGAGCGAGGGCCAGCAAATTTAGCTGACTGTAATCCAGTTGTCCCCCTTATTGTTGCAAAAGTGTAATCTCTAAAGCTTTGAAACAATCCTGTGCGACCAGATCGGGAAAAAAAAACCATTCATTTAATCTAGCATACAGCCAAACCTCTCTAAGACGACAACGTGGTCGTCTTAGAGAGGAATATTATTATATAGAAGAAAGGCAATTTGGAAGTCCATAGAAAGTGGTCGTTTATGCAGTGGTCCTCTTGTACAGGTGGTCGCTTGAGCAGGCTCAACTGTATTATTTTCCCACACTTCCAAGAACTGAATTGAGCCTAATCTTGCTTTTGATCCACTGTTCACCAAAATATCCACGCTCAGTTTACAGAAAGAAACTTCGTGTGTGACACAAATCGCGCGAACGATTCATTCAGCACAATAAAAGGCGATAAGCCCCCAAAAACTCCGTTGTGTCAGGATCGTTTGCTTGTTACTTGCATGCTTCCTTGCGGACTTGTAAAAAGTTTTACCTGGCGTTCATATCGTCTATTTTGCGGCCAGGTTTAAATTGATTTTTTGTGTCATAATAATGTTGCTCCACCTCCCCATGTTTTCTACGCTTCACTGCATTCTATTTACGTGAATAGATTTATGTCCCAGTTTATTTGCTCGTTAACTTAAATATGCATTTATTCTTTCCTAAATGTACGTATGTCTAACGTCATTATGACTGCTATTTTTTGCACGCTGATTCAAATACGGTACATGAAGAGATTGCGATTTGAAAGGTAAATTCCAGTTATACTGCGTTGCTCAAACCTGCATCCCCTCCCTCTCTTCCCCTCTATCTCTCTCTCTTTCTCTTTCTCTCTCTCCCTCCCTCTTTCTCTTTCTCTCGCTTTCTATCTCGCACTCTCTCACTGTTTTTCTCTCATTCTTTCTACTGACACTGTGGTGTAATGGTTAGGCTCTTCGCCTATCATGCTGAAACCTGAGTTCGATCCCACGTGCGGACGGTCTGCCGTTTTGTCTGCTGGGATTTTTCCCCACTCAACCCGGGTTGGCTCTAACAGGCAGGGTCGAAGTAAAAGCCGCTCTTTCTCTCTACTCTTTCTGTCTCTCTCCCTCTCTCACTACCTCTCTCTCTCTCTCTCTCTCTCTCTCTCTCTTTCTGTCTCTCTTTCTCTGTCGCGCTCTCACTCACTCTTTCTGTCCCTCTCACTCTTCCTCTCTCTCTCTCTCTCTCTCTCTCTCTCTCGCTCTCTCTCATTCTCTCTCTCTATGTGTGTCTGTCTCTCCCCCCAACCCATGCATACTTTGAGACAAATAACACACTTCACATACACATTATGTTTACTCGGAAGAAGCACGATAGCATAGATTGCCCTTTCTTATATATAAGAACATTCATTTACTCCATCACTCATTTACTCTTTCATCCACTTCGTTCATCACTCATTTACTCTTTCATCCACTCACTCCATCACTCATTTACTCTTTCATCCACTCACACCATCACTCATTTACTCTTTCATTCACGTACTCCATCACTCATTTACTCTTTCATCCACTCACTCCATCACTCATTTACTCTTTCATCCACGTTTTCCATCACTCATTTACTTTTCTCACTCATGTATATGCGATAGCATATGGAGTAAAATTGTAAGCATGCATACACGTACATGAGCATGCACACATACACATACGTACACTCACATACACTCACATACACTCACATACACTCACATACACTCACATACACGCACATGCACACACATACACTCACATACACTCACATACACTCACATACACGCACATGCACACACATACACACACATACACACACACACACACGAACATACAAACAAGGTCGCAAACCGACATTGCACAATCCCGATCAAACACACATGAGTCTTTCCTCACACCTACACAAACAAACCCACAGACACCGAGATAGAGAAAGAGACCCCCACACACACACGCACAAACACTCACGCACACAAACACACATCCACACAGAGTTTAAACGAAACTTATAGGGTTCATCTTTAAAAAGAACAAACGCTTCGTTGTCCCTCTGATCAAACAAAACCTATCCTGGCTTCAGATAGAGATGGAATTTCCTCCACCATCTTGCACATTTCCTGCTGAAGGTTGCACCCCTTCCCCCTTTTCGTGGTAAATCTGATTTACCGTCTCTCCCTCCATTTTCTAGCCCTTCGCCCCCCCCCCCACACACACACACACCTACACGCCAACACGCACGCACGCACACACACACACACACACACACACACACACACACACAAGGACACACACAATACTTTTCTCCTGTCATTCGAGGACTTTTCTCAAAATTCTTTTTCGTTTTATATTTCCGTGAGTTATCGTTCAATCCTGTATTTTTTATAACCCGTCAATCTTAAAGGCGCACCTCTTTCATTCTTAAATTCCGTTTTCCTGACAATATAATATAAGTTTTTTAACTTCATCCAGTTTCGGCCCTTGTTGTTGGCAGGATTTATCATCTATGTTCTTAAAATACTCTAGCACCACCAATACAGGCGGATGAAATCCCAATAAAAAGTGTCGTTTCGATTGCTAAATTTAAGAACCGAATATATAAATGCAAAATCCGGAAATATACACTGTCCAGATTGATTGCTTGTTTTTTGTTGAAAGTCCATACCGGCGTCTGTGGTGTAGTGGCTAGACTCTTCGTCTACCATGCAGAAGACCGTAGTTCGATCCCAAATTAAGGCGATCTGCGTTTTTCTGATGGGACTTGTTCCTCTCAGTCCTGGTAGGCCCTGACAGGCAAGGTAGAAGTAGCCTGTCTCTTAAATGACCTTACTACAGTGTTGCAAGAGACGTAACACAGGTAAACAAACAAACAAACAAACAAGAAGTAACTTTGAGAGTTGGATTATCTATTATTACTTTTTGTGTGTGAAACAGTAGTCTACATCATGCATTTTAGCTCTATTCTGAGAGTACAAAGTTGTTAAAGAACAGGAACTCATTATACGCTCATAGAAAATAGATATTCCTTGATTATTCGGATATTTCAAATAAATAAAAACCATATACCCGGATAAGTTGAAACAAAAATATAAATCATATCTCTGCCCTGACGGTGAAACTTCTGAATAAACAACTTTATTCATTCCTGTTCCTTGTTCTGATCTCTGATGCACGTGTTGTTAGAAGAGCATATTTCACATTCCGTAACATTATTCTCAGATTTCTGGCTCTCAAAATATATTGGCGTGCTTACAAGTCGCACGCAGATAGTTGCTACATTAATTCTTTCTTTGTTTTTCTCTCTATGTCTCGCCCTCTCTTTCTCTCAGTGGGTCTCTCTCTATCTCTCTTTCTCTCTCTCTCTATCTCTCTCTCTTTCTCTTGCTGACTCTTTTTCTTTCTCTCAGTGGGTCTTTCTCTCTTTCTCTCTCTCTCTCTCTCTCTCTCTCTCTCTCTTTCTCTCTCTCCCTTTCTCTCAGTGACCCTTTCTCTATCCCAATTGTTCTTTATCTTTCTCTCTCTTCTCTCTCTCTCTCTCTTCTCTCTCTCTCTCTCTCTCTCTCTCTCTCTCTTTGGTCACCACAGGCATCAGTGATAGACCTATTTGCACCGAGGCAACCCGCACTGGGTTTACATTTCACGTGTTTGTTTTTCTTTCGCATTCAACATAATATTTATCCTCTGTCTATTTAACTGACTGTTTCTCTACCTTTTCGCCTGTCTGTCTTTCTTTCTGCTTATAAGTCTGACTTTTTTTTTGTCTGTCTGTCTCTGTCCCCGAGTTATAACGTACACACAAACATACGCACACGAAAAAACGCTCATGACGTGTGCGTTTTGTCACTCCGTATAACACGTGCATACCAGAAATAGAAATCAGACGCATTCACGCACACCCACACACCCACACACATACACGCGCACACACATATACACACACAAACACACCCACACACCCACACACACACGCACACACACACACACCCACACACACACACATACACACGCACACACACACGCACACACATACACACGCACACGCACAAATACAAACGAGACAAAACTGCATTCACAAATTTTCATTTTCCTCCCTCAATCTCTTATGATCTCTCTCTCTCTCTCTCTCTCTATCTATCTATCTATCTCTCCCTCTCTCTCTCTTTCTCTCTCTCTCTCTTTCTCTCACTTCCCTCTCCCTCTCTCTCTCTCTCTCGATCTATTTTTTCCCTCCACCCTTTCTCCTCTCTCTTCCGCAACAAGTCGTGTACAAAACAGGTTAGACTCAATTTTCTTTCCTCGGGCTACGCCAAGTGCGTATATAAAGCAAATAATACATATATACATAATATTATATACATGTATATTTTCTTTGCAACACACCCAGTGTTCTTAGAGTATTGAAATTCATTCTTGGGTCTGTTCTTTGTTCGCGTTGCTTGAATTGCTACAGAAAAACAAACGCATGTAATGTAAACCTAATGTGGTTTGTTTCAGTGTATATAGGTCTCCGACTCTCCGGCGTCTGTGGTGGAATTGTTTGGCTATTCGCTTTCCGCGCAGAAGACATGGGTTTGAGGCTCTTACTGGTTAGTTGGTTTCATTGGGTATTTTATTATTACTATCTCAGTTTTTTAGCTAGGGCAGTGTCCTTCTCAGCCCGGTTTGGACCTGGCAGGCAGATTCAAAATAGCTCCTTCTCTCAGATGACCTTACAATGTTGCAAGGAACGTTAAATCAAAACCAAACCAAAACCCAAACCAAGATAGGTCTCATTTAAAGTCGGTCGGGATTTTCTGACAAATACGCGAGCAAATTTAATCCAAGAAAAAATTTAAATAGGGAGGATGTAATACATGTGCTTTACTGGAATCTACAATGATGAATCAACTTTCTGATGCTTAATCTTTTGTTCTTTATGGTAGGCTTATTTGACAAAGAAAAGACGACAGAGACAACTATCGTTTATATCTAATATCAGACAGATGTTCTTTTTTTTTCAAACTTATCTCTCCTCTTCCCGTAGACCAATGCTACGTTGAAAAGGACTCAATTAGACTTTGCATAATATCCCCAGCCAAGTTACAGAACTTTTCTTTTTGTCAGCACGTCGTCCCTGCACTTACCCCCAGAGAACCTCTATTTTGAGAGGAGAAACGGCTTGTGACAACAGATATTTGAATCGTGGCTGCGGATTTTAATAGCAAGCGCGGATCACAATTCACACTGCCCACATTTTCTTTTGTTTTCTACGCATCGATAGTATGACTTAGATTTGTATTTAGAGGCTCCGTTTCTCCTCTCAAAATGTAGTCCGACCCCCATCCTATCGGAGATGGACGTAAAGTTCGGGGGTCCCGCCTCGTAAATGACCTTTTAGAGTCGCATGGGGCGTTAAACCAAAAAACCAAACCAATCAAAATGTAAGCTCTTTGGTTCCCCAACACCAGTTTGCGCTGCATTGCATTCCTTTATTTCCTCAACACTTGAAGAAAAAGTTGCCACCACTCCTGTCCTCAAGTGGGTCTTGATTAGATAGGCAAATACGCTGTCGTTGGAATGGAGCGGCCTAGGAAATTACATGTAAAATGAGTGGTAACAGACCACAACTGATACTTTTATGTTTACACATACTTTTTGCTGGGTTGCTTGAAGGAGAAAATTCCATCGGTGCAGATATCACAAGCGGTCGTTCCGGCGAAATTATGGCTGTCCTCATAATAACTTTTCTATTCGACTGTCAGAATGGATTTTTGCTGACGTCCAAACGCTGAAATATGTTCATTTATTCTATTTACGCTAACTTCCCGAAACCTTCGTCAAGTTGTTTGATACTTGTTTTAGTACAGTGTGGACCTAAAAGCCGATGTCCGTATGCAAAAAACACTACACCTTGCGTAACTATACCAATGTATAGAAATGCTAAATTCAATAGACGAGCCATACTCACATGAGCTCACGAAATCGCGTCAAGGGACGGGTGCACTTCAGCTTTAAATTTTTTATAGAGAGCTAAAGAAAATAGCCAGCACACACGATGCAAACACACATAGACACACACACACACACACACACACTAGGACCCACACAAAAATACAAGGAAGATGATGGTGATGATATGTGGAGATAGATAGATAGATAGATAGATAGATAGAGAGAGAGAGATAGAGAGATAGAGAGAGAAAGGCGGAGGTGGCGTGGAGACAGAAAAAGGACAGGATACTCATACATAGCGTTTGGTTTGGGTTGGGTTTAAGTGTTACGCACCTCCTTCAACACTCAAAGGTCATAATTTGAGAAGAGGAGCGAAAGTGTAAGCACTCGATCCACTGAAGACGAAACAACTTTAGTTGGATCAAGCTTCACCCCGAACCTCTAGCGACCACCCTAACCCTGCCCTCATTTGGGAACTGGATGGGACTTTAATCCGAATACGTATAACTCTTTCATTTTTGCAAGACGAACCGATTTTCAAACTCTAAATTTATTTTTATTTTTTTTTTGTCCCATGTCCTGATTTGGTACCGGAAATTAGTAAAGATATAAAAGAAGTGCAATAACACAGTAATGAGTGTTATGATTCAATTCAAGGCAGGATCATTGAAGATATTTTTGCTTCTGATAGTGATAGTCACGCTGCTGATGGTGATGAGAATGGTGACGACGACGACGACAATGATGACGATGAAGATGACGATGACGACGATGATGGTCAAACTCTAAACTTATCAAAGGTCTATCATTCGAATAAGGGTTGGAACTTTCTTACCGGCGTCTGTGGTGTAGTGACCTTATTTCGGGAATCGAACTCGCGTTTTTTGCGCGATAGGCGCCGGTGATACCTCAATAAATAAATAAACCAGTTAATAACTAATCGGTTTAACGAATAGAAACAACTAATGATCCGAATCCCATGAAACGAATGATCGGCCAGGTTTATTGTGGACCACTACGTGAGTCTGATTACAAAAACAGAGAAACCTGGAAAAGCTTGGCATGTGAAGTGGACCCGAGCGGACGGCAACCATCTGCGTTTGTATCGCCATTGTGAGCCGCTCTCAAGTTTCTGGAGGGCGCGGCAAAAGTGCGTCGTTGTATTTGTCTCAGGACGGTGGTGGAACGGACATGAGCGTAGATTAGATCTAGTTTGTTTGTTTGGGTAAGGTTTTACGGCACTATCAACACTTATATCTAGTTAAAATTGTCGATTGTGTTTGGACCTGGGGGGTTTTCTTCATTGGACTCATAAACGCACGTGGGTAAACAGTGGGGAAATAGATTAAAACAAGTTAGGGGGTCTCCCAATTTATCATCCCAATTTATCATCCCCCTCTCTCGTTCCCTTTTTATATCTCTCTCTCTATCTCTCTCTCTCTCTCTCTCTCTTCTCTCTATCTCTCTTTTTTTTTTCTCTCTCCCTCTCTGTGACTACCGGCATACTACTTTCTCCGATTTTCTCTTCCCTTTCGCTCTCTTCTCTTTCTCTCAGTAATTTAAACCAATTCTCCCCCTTCCACTCAGGGAACGTGAGTTCGAGGCTCAAGCAGGGCAGTTTCATCAAGCATATATCTCCATTTTTCTGCTTGGACTGTGTCCTCAGCCCGGGCTGGCCCTGACAACCAGGGTCGAGGTAGTTCGTCTCTTAAGTGCCCTTTCAGTGTTGAAAGGACGTTAAGCAAAATTTGATAATGAAAACCAATACTTTACTTCAAAATGGAAGATTATAATAATAACTAGATGTTTTCGGGCAAATAAAGAAATAAGGAGGAGAGGAAAGGAAGTGGAGAAAGAGAGAACGCAGTAGAGAAAGAGAGAAAGTGGGAGAGAATGCAAGATGGAGAGTGGACATGAGAGAGGAAGAAGGAGCAAGAAGTAGAAAAGAGAGAGAGAGAGAGAGAGAGAGAGAGAGAGAGAGAGAGAGAGAGAGAGAGAGAGAGGAAAAAAAATAGATAGGGATTGGAACGATAAGGCATTAAGAATTCCAAGTTTAAAACCGGCACACCAAGGAATGTTTTCTACACCTTGTCTCTTGTGGAACAGACTAGAGAAAGAAGAAAACAAGTGGACAAATGCCTGATAAACATGTCTTTTATCACTTTCTCCATCTCTCTTTCTCTACTTGTCAATGGATTTAGCAGTCTCTCTACACCGCCCATTCCACCCCTCTAGCATTCTGTGTGACACCAGAGAGCAGTTTACCCGAGACATGAAATACCGGCAAGACATTCATCAAGACAACGAGCTCTGTAACGAAAACACCCTGTCCTGTGGCCTGGCTGTTTGTCCATGTTAATCCCATTTTGTCTTTAAAACTTAGGGTGGAGAATGGAGCAGCAAAAAATATTTTCTAGAGTTTCGAGACGCCAAAATGCTCAATTTTGAGTTTGCGCCAATTGTATTCAAATCTCAGGCTTGAATACTTGGACAAGAAAGTTTTATTAAACGAAATGCACTTAAAGCCATGATAAAGGGCCATTCAGAATCATAATAGAAACAGAAATACATAAAACACTAGGCAGAACATTATGTCCCCAGTTTTAAAGACAAAATGGGACGAACATGGACAAACAACCAGGCCACAGAACAGTGTTTTCCTTACAGATCTCGTTTGACAGTAAAGTAATAAACAGAAATGCATTTAAAGCCATAATAAATGGCCATTCAGAATCATAATAGAAACAGAAATACATAAAATATCAGGCAGAGCATTCTATCTTGAAACACTCCAGACTCCCTTGGATAATTAGGCTACTTGGATACTTATTTGGAAAATATCATACAAAAGGAAATATACTGACGCACGAAAAAAGACAAAACAAAGAGAACCTATCAGTTTAGGCCAAAAGGTCAGATCATTTTCGGGTATCTTTGCTGTTGAGGGAGGAAAAACAAAATAGACCTCTGTGCAATCTGGCTCCGGAGAGAAAGCCACAGAAGCGAAAATCCCCGTGAGTTGGGTAAGCTTCACCACGTTGACTAAACAAAGATCTCATGTTGGGGTCATATTCCCCGGGGAGACGTGGGACTTGTTGCTTCGATGTGGCTCTGTCGCTAATGAATTCCTCAAACACGACAGACCCGGCCACCCTAGCTGATCTAAGAGTGTCGGTGATCTACAAATAACAGCTATTTGCACAGGATTGCGCGCCCATCAAAGACGAGTTGCCTCCACTTCCAACTTGCCTCGTCGGAAATTGCCAGGCGTGCTAATTGCTCGTTAAATAGCACTCCCCGAATGTTGATAAAAATAGGGCTATTCCCACAATCGTCGTGTTCAGAGTTTTGGCTTTGAACTAATCAATGTTGAAACTTGTAGGACGAGACGGAACAATGTACGTTTATTTCGTGTGTACAAGTGTGTGTGTGTGTGT
>JAUKPP010178267.1:0-14403 GCA_032273245.1 Phyllaplysia taylori
AATGGTGGACTGCTAGAAGAAACGAAGCAAACTGGGTAAAATAGAGGCATTATATAGCACTGCAGTTTTTTATTTTTAAAAAATACATGCTTCAACTAAAACATTTTTAATGATAAACTTCATCGTCCCGGTAGCAAATGCCATCTATGTAATTTTTTTTAAAGTTTGTAGCTTGTATAGTTTAGTCTGTAGGGTGACACATTCACCCCCATGTTCTAAAATATATATTTAGATACGTCGAGCTCTGTTGGATTTACGCATTCAAGCGAGACTGGTGCATTATTGTGGTTAGGCAACAATCAATATTTCCGTTTTTTTGCTGGTGCCATGCCCCTGTCAGCCCAGGCTGGTGGGGTCTCTAAAATGAACTTACAGCGTTGTTTGGGAGAGTAAACCAAAATCAATCAAGACCAAACCAAAGATGATCCAATGATTGCCATGTCCTAGAAGTGTGTCCAACAAGGGAAGTAAGTGATTATCCGACCCGGAGAGGTCTTAAGACTGCATTGCACTCTTGCAGTATTAAGGGTTCACTTTGAACTCTTTCCAACAACGACAACAAGGAACACTTTAAAGTAAGTTAGCAGCGAATTATTTGGTTTTTATAAATATATGAGACATGTTTGTCTGCAATGTTGTTTAAATAGCATTGACTGGTGCTATTGCGTTATGGTTAGGCTCTTTGTCTATCATGCGGAAGATCCGAGTTCAATCTGGGTCGCGGACGATCTTTATTTTTTTCTCCTGGGATTTTTCCCTCTCGGCCCGGGTTGACTCTGCCAGGCAGGGTCGAAGTAGTTCGTCTCTTAAAATGACCTGACAGTATTGCATGAGACGCAAAACTGGTAAAGAAGACAAACAAAATAGCATTGGCATTGTTCATTCTTTTTAAAGACGTGCTGAGTAACTCTTTATGGAGCAGCTGAATCGTAACACGTCATGACACTGTAAGCATCGAAACAGCCGAATCTGGTAGGTTGGTTTTCAGTTTTACTTAAGATTCACTGACGCGTTACTTCGACCCTGTGTGTCAGTGCCAACCCGGGCTGAGAGGGACGAATCCCATCCCTGCGGAATGACGCAGACGCTTGTACGCACGTGGGATCGAACTCGGGTCTTCCGAGTGATAGTTGACTTACAAAAAGTTAGTTGTTTACAGAGACGCCAGCATATTTAGCTAATTTAGCCGACTTTCGTCTGTGGTGTTATGGCTAGTCTATTCGTGTATCACACGGAGGAGCGGAATTCAACACCACGTCCCTCTCACCCCGGGTTGGCCCAGGCAAGCAGGGTCTAAGTAGTCCATCTTTGAAAGTAGAACCTCACAGTGTTGCAAGGGACGTAAGGCTAAAAACCAAACCAAACCATGAATAAATGATTTATACTGACCTTGGACGTCTTAGTAGTCGGGTTCCCTAAATCGTCAAAGCCAATCCACATTTAAAGAACGATCTAAAAAAACAAACCCGTTAGGTCCATATTTTGAAGTGCCGATGCCATATCATTTTTAAAAACAAAAACAAAAAAAGCAAACGCCGTGGAGCAACCGGGTTTTAAAGGAAAAAAACCCTCTCCAAAAGCCCCTAGGAAATCAGCGACATTCGAATGATGATAACTTTCTTTTGTCTCATTGTAGATAATACTGGTGAACTCCATTTCATAAAAACCCCAACCAAAATGTTTTAATAAAAAAAAAGAAATAAAAAAATAGATAAAGAAATTTTTTAAACAAAAACAACCCCCCCCAAAAAAAAAAAAAAAAAAAAAAAAAAACCCAACAACAACAACAACAACAACAACAACCACCCAACAACACAAAATTACAAAAAACCAACCGCCCTTATAATTAACCTAAGCCATATTTTGTTACTTTGAGGAGACGATCAAACGAAATTTCATTTTATAAACGTTAAGAGCTTTGATGCCACATTACTTTTTTGAAACTTTGAAAACTATTGTTCGTGAAAGTTTTCCTTTTTTCGAGCGGTAAAAAAAATCGTTGCCCAACTTTTGTTCGATTTTCTCCAAACCTAGGCCTACTGCCCGAAAATCTCCCAAACTTTGCAACGGTTTTTGTTTCCATTTGTCTCAACACGATCATATTTTTCTAAATGAATTCATGCCTGTTTAGGAAGTTTCTTTAAATAAGATCAATAGAAAACAACAAGGCGACATAATCGGGAATTTTCTAAACTTTACAGCAGTATGATATTATAGTGACTTGGAGCTCATTATTCTCTTACGTCACAAGATTAATTGCGTACAAAAATCAACTCTGCACGTGATGTTCCCGCTCCAGCCATCTTCTTGTTTTTCATTTATTTCTTTATTTTATATTATTGATCTTATCTAAAGAAGCTTCTATAACAAGACATGAATCCATTCAGAAAAATATAATCCTGTTGAAACAAGTGAGAACAAACACCTATGCAAAGTTTGGATAAGGTTCATGCAGCAGTCTTTCGAGAAAATCGAGTAGAGGTTGCGGCATGAATTTTTTATGGTACAATAGCACAGTGAAGCTCGTGGAATAAAATCCAAAACCGTAACGAGACAATTAGCTGACACTGCCCTACCATGACAAAGGCAGAATATTGACTAATCGTGACAAACTGGATGCCAACCCAAATAGCAAGTGTATTATCTCCGATCTTACCATGCATATCAATGAATGGCTCAAAGCCGTCAATATGGCCATAATCACACGATGCCACCAGTGCTCTAACGTCATTCACTGAAAGAGAGGAGGGTGATTTTAAGTTTTTGTTCAAGCTAGGGCTATCGATTATAACAAATTGATTAACGATTAGTTGTTGTAATTGTTTGGAAGTTATATACGATGATACCAATAAACTTTAGGTTATTGTAAAATAGATAGATTGAAAGAGATAATGATATAGATAGGTAGGTAGATAAATAGATAGTAGATATATTGATAAATAGATAGATAGATAGATAGATAGATAGATAGATAGATAGATAGATAGATAGATAGATAGAAAGATAGATCAATAGATAGATAGATAGATCGCTAGATAGATAGATAGACAGATGGATGGATAAATAGATAGATAGATAGATAATAGATGGGAAGATAGGTAGATAGATAGATAGATTGTTAGATGCATAGATAGACAGATGGATATCAATGGACAAAATTGCATATTCTGATCTTTTTCACACTCCTAAAACATTCTTTCTGCTTTGAATGCTGTCATAGAAACGAAAAGTTGGAACATTTATTCTGCGTTAGGTCCCAAGGCTATACTCGGTAGGCCTGCTCATGCTAGAAAAACCCAAGATTATTTTTATTGCAGTGCGTCGTGGCAGCGTATCCGCCCTACTCTAAAAATAGTCTGTAAAGCGTTTCGAGCCAGTATTTGAGATATGCGCTATATAAATACAATACATTATCACCATTCTCCTTCAAAATCCCCAAAACAAGCTGTGTTCTGAGTTTGGGCCAGCTCTATTATGACGTTGGAATATTCCATTAATAGTCCGAAATTATTCGATGGGATTTGATTATCAAAACGCACTAATCGATCAACACTTTGATTGTGTGAGTTTCCTTCCTGTTACACGTTAGCCTGTTTGCCGACATACCGGTGTCAGATATCACAAAGGCAATAATTGGCGTCTGTTCCTGGAAAGGTGTAAGCTCTTCAGCCATCATGTAGAGGACGGGCGTTCAATCCTCGCGATGGACGGCAGCTCTGTGTTTCTGCTGGGATGTTATTATATCCCTCTCAAACCAGTTTAACGTTAAACGAGCATGAAACCAAAATCAAAGATCACAAGAGCAAACATAGAAATCGCGATATCGCGCCTTGCATTTTCTCCTGGATCCGTGGTGCGAACAGGGGGCAAATCTACCTATGGATGAAGGGCAGGATGGATCTTGCAGATTCCGATTGCAAGCAATTATCTTATTGCATTCCCTCCTCTCTTAATTTAATGTTAGTTGTTTATAGGGGCACCAGAATATTTGGTTGTCTTAACAATTCCCTCCCCTATACTTGATTATGACTGTGGGGCATAAAACGCAAAGCACTGTACCGCACGCACTACTAGATGTGTGTTTTATGAGGGTGGTAGGAGGCAGCAGTTGCTTTGGCATCTTGGCAATAAGTTTAGGTAGTTCATATATAAAAATATAGACGTTGTTCTAAGACCTCCAGGAGCACATACCTGGACCATTACAAAAAGACCAACAACAAAAAGGAAGAGCAAAATCCCAACAAAACCATAACGTAGAAATAGAAGACAGCGGCTTTATTGGGTCTTGCAGATATTTTGCTTGTAAACCCAAGGCAAAAACAGCTAAAGAAACTTATTATGCCTCTAAAATAAATACTCCAAACTAGCTTGTAATCCTAGCCAGTAGAATACTATTTTGAAATGTTTTGATAGTGGTATTTGTAGAGCTGTATCTCATCTTGATATCATGTAAATCACATTATATTTTCTACGTGTACCTGTGATCACATCTTTTTCTTAGAGATAAAGTTACCGGCTCTGTAGTGTAATGGTTGGGCTCTTCGCCTGTCAAGCGGAGGTCACGAATTCGATCCCGAGCGCGAACGATTTGGTTTTGATTTCTGCTGGGATTATTTCACTCTCAGCCCGGGAAGTCGAAGTTGCAAGGGGCGTAAAACTGGTAACTAAACCAACCAAGATAAAGTTTTACAAAATTACGCTGCAAACGTGACGTTAGAGCGAAAATGCGTCATGGTATTGGGGCTAACGTTCTGACAATGAATTATTCCTCAAGAGCGTCGCGACAGTTTTCTATATACCACTGCTTACGTTCAAACAACAACGACAACAACAACAACAGCAAACCTACAGACCCCATTGAAACGCAGCTACAACCTAAGATCGGTATGAGAATTCAGTTCAGACCTGTCAATCATTGCTGAAATAGGCCCCTCCCCTTTGTGCTGTTTTGGTCAGATTTTTCTGTGCTCTTCTGGTTTACTAAATTTAATGTTTTGGTTTACTGAATTTGCTGTTTTGCTATTATTTATATACATGTATACCAATTTACTGTTTCGGTATATCTACATTATATACTAGTTTGCTGTTTTGGCATAACATTTTGCTGATTTGGTAAACACCCCATAACCTTCGATTGAAAGGTTTCTTACTGGCATCAAAACGTTAATCGGCAAATCAAATCTGTGGATTGACACAACTTTACTTTAATACCCGGCTACGTCCACTATTCTTTAGGAAATGAATCTTTGAAGTTGCTGAGATTTCTTCGCTTTAATGACCTTGCAAGCTGCCCTTGCCGTAAAAATCCAAAACCAAACTTCTGGAGACCATTTCAAGGTTGTTTCTTTTTTTCTGTGTCACCAATACCATAGACAGGGAACCTTGACCCCGCCGCCTACTCACTACTCACTACACCGCTCTCTTTGTGCGAAAAAGCACACAAAGAGCACCCCCACCCTCTTGAACACAGAAAAGTTTAAAAGTAATACCCCCCTCCTCCTCGTAAAAAAAACCCTGCCAAAAAAAACTAACAAAAAGACAGACAGTACTTCGTTAAGCATGACAAGCAGTTGGCAACAGGACCAGTTAGTCTCATCAAATTTGTCAAATCTTAGCATCTTCTCTGCTGTGGGTGTATGCACCAAACTCTACACCCGGTGTTCGTAAAGCAGGTTGTAGAAATACGCCATTAAATCCAAGCGCAAATGGAACACACGGAATACTTGTGCATGAGTATTTCCCCGTGTTTTAACACTTCCCGCTTGCGCGATTTTGTGATTTGGTTTGGTTACCAGTTTTATGTCTCCTACAACGACTTTGATCTTTCCTGTCAGAGCCAACCCGGGTCGAGAGGGAAAAATCCCAGCAAAAAAAAAACCCAGCTTGTCCGAGGGCTTGAACTCGGGTCCTCCGCATGGCAGATGAAGAGCCTATCTATTACACCACAGCGCCCGTCGATTTTCTAAGCAAATGGGGAGCACGGTTCGTCTTTTGCACGTAGAAGTTCTGCATCCCGGTGGGTGTACACATGGTGAAGAGCCTCATGCATACGGCCGCAACAGTAGTCTAATCAAACATCTCTTCGCTTAGCGCTTCTCTCTGACTTTCCTATCCTGCCTCCGTGAAAGAGTCTTTAACATCTAGGCTTCAGGCTTAACCAGTCTCAAGCTAGTCTCAGTGGACGAAACTGTGTGATGGCCGAAGTCGTTCCTCTTTTTTCTATCTAAATCGTGCGATCGTTTGCTGCGGTTTGCCAAAAGATTTTGGGCAAATAGAATCAGCTTCGCTTGGACATCCTAAAGTCAATGTTGACGAGTCTGAACACGATGGACACGGCTTTTCTCTTTATCTCTCTCTTTTTCTCCCCCCCCCCCCTCCCTTTTTTGTGTTTTTGGATAGATTTTTCTTTCTTTCTTTTTTTCTTTCTTTACCTTGGATGAATAATAACACCCTCACCCGCAAAAGAAAGCAAACCAACACACAACGAAGGCCAAATTCAACACTTCTACAATTGCGCACTTCTTAAGCGAAGTTTCTCATTATGTCGCAGATACTATACGGAGAAAGATAGAATAAATTAATTATCATCTTTGGTATATTTGTTCCATAATGGTGCATAGAAATACAATGATTGTTCATGCATGCAATGATATATTGAGCAAATCAAAATTATAAACAACAATCTATCAAAACATGCAATCAAGTATACAGCGGCTGTGATAATGTAGCAGTTCTATTGCGTGCTGGCAACCCTCCACCATTGCACACTATTGTACACGCTGAAAGGTTAAATCTGAAGAAAAGCTAAGTATTGCCTTTCCGGATCACTTGTATAATGTGGTTGCTGGCTAGAGTTTTGAGTCAGATACAGTAAGCCTGAAAAATGAAAATAATTGATTGAATTCATATAGCCCACATCCCCGGTCTAAAACAGGCTCCATATTATGCGCTTTACAATCTATTATTAACCCAGCAGACCAAATCATTTAGAAATATTCTTTACTTCCTGGGAAGCATACAGTGCAGGCTGCCTTTACACAGGCGCTAAAAGATAGTTCGCTGTCTGTAGCCGTGTACCCATTTACACCTTGGTGAAATGAGGAAAATTCGTGTAAAGTGCCTTCCCGTAGGACACATGGGTTCGAGCTCGGCTCTTCCGCATGACAGGCGAAGAGCCTACCATTACACCACAGACGCGGGTTTGTGAAATACCCGTGAATCTAATAAGTAAAGAATTTCTTTGAGAATCGGGTTGGGTTTTTTTGTTTTGCTTTTTGGACTTGTGAAAATATCGTGCATGTCTACTGGCTCACGTAATCTCCTTTTTGAGGTGAAATGAGAAATACTTGATATAAAGTGATATTGTATTCGATTATAGGATTCTGTAAATTGGACCTTAACTTATATTGATGTTTAAAACCGAAACTTCATTTATTTCTTTTTGTTTGTTTTTGGTTCAACATTGGTTCAAAATCTTTTACAACACTGTATGGACAATTCCGAGACGGGATACTTTAACCCTGCCTGTCAGGACCAACCCGGGCTGAGAGGGTCACCATGAGCAAAAGAAACAACAACACCAATACAAAAAAAGAAAAAAAAAGAAAAAAAAGAAAAAGAAAACAACCAACAACATCCTAAAATACTCTTGATCAAATAAAATACCTCACATGGGACATAAACTCACGTCCACTGAGCTCAAGGCAAAGAGTCTAACCTTTATACATCACTCCAACAGACGCACGTGTACTGACTCTCTCCCTTGGCTTTAATCATCATGACCATGGGGTGATACTGTTCTAAATCTAATGTCGGAACACCACTAGAGTTAGAGCCCTATCGTTCCGTGGTCATGCAGTATCATCTACTCAAGAATCCTGCGACTAGGATAACGAAGGTTTGAAGTTATTATAGATGCACCAGCTTTTTTGGCTGATTTAGCCGCGGAACACGAAGGACACTTACTGATGTGGAGACTGGTGAGTGCAGAACAAACGGTCTACACGTACTTTGTTTATCGAGAAACAGGGACAAAATTATTGGGAATATTGAAAAGTTATGCCAGTGTACTGGGTTGTTAGTACCTTAGTTCTAACATGTCTTCTTGGTTTGGTTTTGGTTACCAGTTTTACGTCCCTTTCAGCCTCAGTTGGCACTGACAGGCAGGGCCGAAGTAGCCGTCTGTCAAAGTGACCTTGCAGTGTTGTAAAGGGCGTGACATAAGGAAAAATCCCACAAACACATCTTATGCCGGCAACAACTTCACATAGGGTTTGGTGCAAAGGTCTGGCTACGGAAAGGAAAAAAAGGCCAAAACCCCCACAAACTACAACAAATTAGCAAACAAGCAAACAAAAAGCCAAAGCAACAATAATAACCATAAAAAACCAACAGCAACACAAAACAAGAACAACCTACCACCACCACCGTCACCACCCCCACCAGCAACAACAACAAAATCAACAACAAAACAACAGCAACAACAATATTACAACAACAACAACAACAACAACAAAAACAACAACAACCACCACCAACAACAACAACAGCAACAACCAAACCTAGCTACAGTTGTTCTGCCCGTGAGTTCGGAAATTCATTTCGAGCTGAGAGGCCAGATTGAAAGTTTCGTTTGGTTTTGGCTTAACATCCCTTGCAACACTGTAATGCCATTTTAGAGGCGGGCTACTACACCCTGCCTGTCCGGGCCAACTGTGGGTAAAAGGCCTGTAAAACTGGTAACCACTCAGTCTGAGAGGGACAGAAGAACGAAAATGTGCTCGTTGAAACAAATCGCCTCACATTGGCCTCAAAGCTGTGTCCTTTGCATGGTAGACGAAGATTAATTCGAAGGTGTTGATGGCTTTTTATACAATGTCATGGTATCCATTTCGGTACTGTTTGGTTATTTCTCATTATTAAGAAAATATCGTTAGAATTGCTGTTCAATTTTATTCGTAGAGCTTGGTTATTTTCATAGAGGTATTTAAGTTGAACAATCAAGTGACTTAATAACAAATTGCAAGCAGGCAATTTTGTTTTCAGTGTTTTTTTATTTTTTATTATTGAAATCAAGGCCCTTGTGGCCTCAAAGGCGATATTTAATAAAACAAAAATTAAATTCCAAGAGATGTCCAAGAGCAAAGAAACCCACTACGGATTACAAATGCTGCCCTGGAAATGTCGCTTGTTTTGTGTTACAGTCAAACGAGCAGCATTTCTTGTGCTGCAACTTGCAGAGCAACGTGAATGATCCAAACCTGGAAGACCAGAGGGATAGAGAGAGAGAGAGAGAGAGAAAGAGAGAAAGAGAGAAAGAGAGAAAGAGAGAGAGTGAGAGAGAGAGAAAGAGAGAGTGAGAGAGAGAGAAAGAGAGAGAGAGAGAGAGACAGAGAGAGAGAGAGAGAGAGAGAGAGAAGTTGGAAAGTCGTGGACTAGAGAACAGCCGGAGATCTTCGAAAGAATAACATCCTCCAAACAAGCAATCTGGCCCCATGTACCTGACACTCTGGAGCATGGATAGGGGGAGGGGGTGCTGAGTGATAGTAGCTTTTTAGTGGGTGACCACTACTGTGTGTCCTTCAGAAAAATAAACAACCTCAATCCTGGCTCACAAGGGCGCTGTACTGTGGCGACCAGCGATGGCGTGTGAACAAATAAAATGAGATGAGCGAATGTCTGTTCATTGTATTTTATGTGTATTTGTAATGTTAGTACTGTACCAAAGCATGATCAATGCACAATGCATTACTGCCATTGTAACCAAAATTTCCCCACCGGGATCAATAAAATCGTCATTGTCATTGTAGTTGGGTGCTCTCAATCGGCTTCTGCTTTTTCCTTAATTGGCCCAGCAAGGGTTTGGTTTGGTTTGGTTATCAGTTTTACGTCCCCCGCAACACTGTAAAGTCATTTAAGAGACGGGCTACTTCGATCCTGCCTGTCAAGGCCAACCCGGGCTGAGAGGGAAAAAATCCCAGGAGAAAAAACCCAGATCATCAGCGATCGGGGATCCAACCGGGGTCTTCCGCAAGCAAGGCGAAGAGCCTAATCATTACACGACAGCGCCGGTTCAGCAAGTTTTGGTCCCCACCTTTAAGTTGTACAGGACGTGTTTATTATAACTTTATATTGATTGATTCGGAATAAATAACATACCTCACAGACGGTTAGAGAAATCATTCTTTGCTTTCAGGAGACGGACACGTGGAAGCTACGTCTTAGCCGCAAATATTGAAGAAGATGCTAGTTTCAGTATTTTGGTTCAAGAGTACATGTTGATTTTTTTAATCAAAAGATTCCATGAGCTCACGGCGCGCCATCAACTCGCGCAAACAGGTCTTTTTTTTTTTTCCATTTTGCCGTCACAGCGTTAATTGTGATTGAGCCTAGTGAATTTTCGCGCTTTCAAAGCAGATATCGCTAATGCAGTTTCGGGAAAATTCCAACTGAGCACAGCAAGAAAAACACAGGGTGTTAGTTTTTATGTTTGCTTGCCTGCATACTATTTATTCACCTGCTTTTGTTGTTGTTGTCTTTATGGTTATCTGTGTGCACTTTGCTTGTGTGTGTGTGTGGCTATGATATGCATGCATGTGCTTGTGAGAGTATGTAAGAGAGAGCGAGAGGGTGAATGAAGTCGATACGTTTTTGTGTATGATGAGCAAGAATACTGATTGACCGGAGGAAACAGAAGAGAGAGAGAGAGAGAGAGAGAGAGAGAGAGAGAGAGAGAGAGAGAGAGAGAAAGATAGAGACACACGCACAACACACAAACAAACACACACACACACAGAAAGAGAGAGAGAGAGAGAGAGAGAGAGAAACAGTTGGTGAATGTAAAATTGCATGATATTATGGTTTTATAAATTTTGCAATTGCTGGTGTTTTTATTTGTCACAGTAACATGACGATGCCAAATTTCTCGTGGGTGATCAATAAACGTTCTGATTCTGAAAAGTCAGTCTGACCTTGGAAGATATATTTTACAGAAACTGGAATGTGGATTGTTATAGCGACGAGTTAGCAAGACTTGGATTCACCGTTTGCATTTAGTCCGTTCAAGTAAAAAAAAAATTGACTGCATGAATCTGATACTGAACACGCGGGAAAAATCCGTCTTTTTCTAACTAAAACACGGAGATATAGTTTTCTTCCGTAGGACATGAAGCAGGAGTTAGGTAGACAATATAGCTTTTTAGAAGAAAACAGTTTTAACAATTCTATTTTATAACCCTCCTGCGATTCCTATCGGTTATTCTATTTGGCATACGAGTGTGCAGTTTTGACCCAGAAAGGACTTTGTAGGCTACTTTGTTCCCCTTTTTAAAATGACTTTTTCTTTCAACATGGTCTTATAAAGTAGCCAAGAAAAACAACTTATATAGGCCTATAAATACTGGAGCAAGTCATAAATCTCAACCAAATTTCGCTCATGTACCTTCCCTCATTAAATCATGTAACATGAACGCATTTTGCTCGAAGTTTCTGTCCTTCCCCACTGTTTGTATTCCTTCCCATAAGTCCCGGAAATCCACAGGATGCACGTAATCAGGGAGCGGAACAAAAATCCCCCAGGAACAGACATCCACGTTTTGAGGTCACCAAGCTTCCGCTTTGAAGACAGCTCTGGCTGTTTGCCTTCGCCTCAGAGTCGATCGGGCTCAAATCCAGGCACTAATTACCTGTCCCTCACAGTCGTAGCGTCTTCTTAAGCCCTCAGCTTTACAGCCAGGCTCGGAACTGTACCACTATATAAGGTAAAATCTGCCGAGACGAGGGCAGAATCCCCTTTCCACATACTGCGCAGGTGACGAGAACTACAGTAGATATTTCTGCATATTCATAAGCTGAATTATGACGCTGATTCTGCAGGGTTTGGCCCTCGGGCTCTTGTTTTGTGAGTAATCAATTTTGCTATAGTATATTTACAGTAATCCATTTTTGCCATAGTATATTTACCTACGCATAAAATGCTCTTTATCAATCAAATATAAACCCAGGGGTCTCGTTTTGTGAGTAATCTATTTTTATATAGAATCCCTAAGTAGACACGACATGTTCTTTGTTGATCATAATATGTTATACACCTGATATTTGGAAATGTTTCATTGTAACATCAAATATCACATTGTAAGATTATGTACCATTTTGCTCTAGAATCTCTACAGAGATAGCCTATATAACTTTTTTTTTTACCCCATCTTATACACACCTAGGTCTAGTATTTTTAAATTGTTCATTGTAACTTCAAATAGCACAATATAAGAATCCATTTTGCTATACATGTAGAATCTCTACAGAGAAACATACGCGATCTAATAAACATCTAGTAGTTTCAAATCTTTCACCGTAACTTAAAAAACAGAACGTTATAATGATTCCAATATGAACAAATACTTTTTAGCGCCTCTTAAATAGCGGGGAAAAACTACTTTGGCCTGAGTCTATGTTACAAGTAAGGTCATTATAGAAATTTTAATGTTTAGCAAAATGACCTGTTACTTTTAAACAAAGTAAATACTAAATGATGCGCTTTGATGTGGGGAAATTCGTAATGAGTATGATCAATGATGGTCCAAGTCGGATTTAGGCCATTTGGAAGCACCATGATGATAATAAAAGATTAAGTGGCACATTCTGGTTGCAATACATATACAAATAGACAGATTTTCTTAACGACATTAAGTTAGAATGTGGCATTTATGTATACTAGGACTGTTTTTGAAACGAAAAAAACCCCCACCATAGTTTTGCCATAATAAGTTGAAAATAATAATCATGATGTATTTCCATATGGTTTGTTGATTACGCACTAATTGATTTAATAACTCTCCAATTAAAACTGACAAAATCTCATCAATTCAGCCATACTGGCATTGTATTAAGTAAGCTACTTCTTCTACGTCCCTTTCATGAAGTGTCGGTGTTAGAAATTCAACCATTCAGCCCAAGGTATTGTAAAGATTAGGGCACCTGGAATAAGGTTGGCCTACTCGCTGTTTATTGCCGACTTTCTTGAAACAGAAACGCAATTTATTTTTAAAAATGAGGTATATCAGTGCTCTAAGGCGAGTTCAAGATGGGAAACAGTAAGTTACGAGTTCTTTATCTATAGAGGCACCAGCTTCTTTAGCTGTTTTAGCCTCTTTGGAAACATACCGGATAAATGACCACCACATTTTGACCACCCCAGGTCTGACCTCCTCCAACCCGATCGTGTTCAACTACGACTGCACGGGACTGCCCAACGGCTTCATCTACTGGTGGGCCTGTGGTGCATACGGTTTCTGCAACAATGGCGTGTACGACCAGGTGGACTGCGTCAACGGAACCAGATACGACAGGAGACGCCAGGACTGTATCCCGTGAGTACTTTCTCATCCACCCCTTACCTCCCGTCTCTCTCTCTCTCTCTCTCTCTCTCTCTCTCTCTCTCTCTCTCTCTCTCTCTCTCTTTCTCCCTCTCTCTCTCTTCTCAGGGCACTCACTCAAACTTTCACAAATTGTTGTCTCTGTGGTATTTTTGGTATTTTGTGTGTGTGTGTGTGTGTGTGTGTGTGTGTTTATATGTTTGTGCGCGCATGTGTATAACTATTTACCCCCAAATTGGACTTATTATAATTCTGTCTTTATTTTCCTCTTTCTCCAGATGCTGAACTTCCGGGAGTACGTCTTACGGCACTATAACCTGTTCTGGGACAAGACATAGCCGCCTAGGCTCACCCTCCCACCCCCTCACCCCCTCCCGCCTACGCCTTAGAGGCCTGGAGAACGGACTTAGTACTTAAAACATCCACTCATCTTTTTTCTTCTCATCCACGACGCTATCACTAGAGGAAGACAGAGAAAGAGAGTGAGAGAAAGAAAGACTTTTCTTCTTCCTCCGTCGTCAGGACAATACGCTTGCCATCAAGGAGTCATTACGTCCTACTCGCCCACCCAGCATTAGTGGGTGTTGTGATTATTTCCTCATCACGGATCGCTATCGTGAGCAACTTTTCGACGAAGACTTTGATACCCCTACCACCACCACCACCACCACCTCACGTCTTGTTTTGACTTTGGCTTACTCAAATCTCCATCGCACCACACCCTCCCCTCCCCCTGCCCCAGTCTCACCCGTCGACACCCCCCTAGAGTAGTAACAGGAAGAACAGAAGCAGCGATTATGGCGATGTCATCCAAACAGTACCCGAACCTCAATCCTTAGCGTCACAGTTACAATCCAGGGTGAGTACAAGTATTGATTTAACTGAGGTTTTGGTTAAGCGCCTCTTGCAGCACTATACTATTAAGGTTGTTTCAGGAGGGTGATGTCTGTTTTGAGGCGGAGCGTCCACTGACCTGTTTTGTCAGTAGCAGGCCAGGCTCATCTATATATGATATATACATATGAGCCTG
>JAUKPP010178378.1:0-14402 GCA_032273245.1 Phyllaplysia taylori
GGTGCAAGATTTTTATTCACTATCAATTTTAAAAAGGTCTATCTGAAAAAGGTCAGGTTTCTGGAATTGCTCATATGCCACAAAAGGTTGCTTTCGCTGAATCTGCCAAACGTATGTAATGTTGGCCTATTTGAAACATGTTTCAAGGCCTCGGAAAACAAGGCTCATCATCAAATTTCTTCATTTTGAGATCATACCATTGCTTTAGATAGCTTTCATTCCCCATACATATATCTGAAATTTTACAATTTTCAGTCGCTAGTACACATTTGGATGAGCTTGCCTCTGAAATATAATAGTAAAATGTCATAGACAGTATTAATAGCTTTTCTACTATTGACTGATTTTGATTTGGTTATCAGTTTTACACCCCTTGCAACACTGTAAGGGACGGGCTTCTTCAACCCTGCTCGTCAGGCTAACCCCCGCTAGGAAGGATGAATCCCAGCAGAAAATTCAGATTGTCTGTATGTGGGGTTAAACTCGGATCTGCTGCGTAATAGACCAAGAGCCTATTGTACACAGCACCTGTCTATTTTCTGAATCCTATTAAGGGCAACATCTTTTTGAAAGCTCAAGGCACTCGCACGAATACAGGCCTAACCTACATGCAATTAGGTCTTTTGTTGCATGGTTTTTGGGATAGAAAAAGAAATCTTTACACTTTGAAGTTTATTTGTGCATATGCGCTGACCCAAATTCACCTGTCCTGTCACTGGGGCATATGCATCAAACGAGATAAGCCCGATCGCCTCATAGCTGCCTTCACGTAACTTATGAGGTTCTTTGTCCTTTTGGCTGTGCGGATATTAAGTGTAAACAGCTATCTCGGGGACACTGGTGATTAATGAGTCCTGAAAGGTAAAGGCTCAAAATCTTATACTCATCATACACTTACTTGGATGGTGATTCTTGGAATAGGGTCAAAGATGACGGATTGTAAAAACAGCCAGACTCGGCAATGTTTTGAGTTAGTTATTTACAGAGGCACCAGCTTCTTTGGCTGTTTCAGACCGACTCGGCAATGAGTAGTCCGAACTGTCCTGTTCCATATCAAATTGTTCTGTTAAGTCGAAACCTCTATTGACGTCTGTGGTGTATTGGTTAGGCTCTATGCCTGTCGTGCAGAGGATATGAGTTTTACCCTGCGTCGGACAAGCATCTCCATCTCTCAGCTCGGGTCGGCCTGAACACTTTTGACGGGCAGGTTCAAAGTAGTGAACCCCTAAAATGACCTTAGGAGCTGTTCAAATATGATATCACACTTTTTGGGGGGATTTTCAGCCCCCCCCCCCCCCCCACCCCCCTTCTCACAATTCATTTTTGCCAGATTCTCCACCTTTCATATGGAGGACAGGAGTTTGATCCCCACATTGGACAAAATTCTCCATCTCTTTGCTGGGATGTTGTGTCCGTCAGCCCACAAGGGGCTTAAAACCAAAACCAAACCAAATCAGGCCACTGTCATACACTGGTGTAGAAAAGTTTATTGCTGTATCTGTGACTGTCAGTACGGTACATGACGTATCAGTAGCAAATTTTCCACCTGCACAAAATCAAGGAATGGCATTTTCTGTTATTCTTTCTGTGAATTGCTGTCCTAAATACTCAACTATGGGCCGACCGGCATGTCATTGTCATTATATCATTCAGCTGCTGGACTCAAAACTGTAAGTATCAGGTGGGATGTGATTTGGGAATATCATTTTGTGTACCGTATCATTAAACTTTTTATTTACATGAAAATGATTCCCTAAATGTAGACAGCGGAAGTATTTGGTAAAATATTTTATTGTTAGAAATCTTTCTTATCAGCATCCAAGCACATTCTTAGAATTTTCCATTGTTGTAATTGTAATGCTTTCTTCAGGCTTTTTCTCAGTGAAAGTATTAATAATGAGAGCCAAAAGGTGGTTACTGTTGTTGGTATACATGTATATTGATGAACAATCCCTATTGTGGCTCAATGTGAGCGTCCATCAGTGTAGGCCTACATGCCAAATATTTTATGCTCAGGTAGCGGCTTGATGCTTTTGCAGCTTTTTCCCTTTCAACCAACATGTTTACTACACTCTCTGTACCAGTAGGCCGACCTAGCATGCATATGACAGGAGTTTGATCCCCACGTTTGACAAATATCTGCATCTCTCTGCTGGGATGTCGTGTCCTTCTCAGCCTTCGTTGGCCATGGCAGGCTCGTGTTGAAATAGTGCGCCTCTAATATGACCGTATAGTGTTACAAGGGGCGTAGAATTTAAAGCCAACCAACCAACACTCTGCGTGTTGTGCCCTTAGGTGTAATAGGTCCAATACTTAATGAGGAGAAAAATTATCCTCAGTGAATGAAACTTAATGAAAGGTAAATTAGTGTCATGGGCACCAGCTGTTCTCTCACGTCAAAATCATGCTTGATCTGCTAAAAATGAAAGATGTGATGCCCTACAAAAGCTGTCTTGCCTATAAAAAAGGACTTCAGCATTCTTATTTAATTAATCTTATTACATGTAGTCAGTCTATCACCACCTGCACTCAAGTGCACGCCTACAGATGAGTATCCATGCCCTCACATCAGTCAATAAACACATAACAGTTGTTTGGTTCCCAAGCCTTGTTGGTATCTAAAGAAACAAACAAGTTGATCTTTTGGCCAAGGAGGCATTGAAATTTTGCAATTATATCACAAGTCTTAGCTTCATCCTCGGGGTTAGCAAGGTCTGCCCCCTGAAAGGATAACGTATTTCTGTAAACCAACTGAAAATTACCCATTCAAAATTTACAGAGACATTAATTTTATTATAAATCCGTCCATCCAATCAACATTAATCCTTTAAACACTTTTGATCTTTGAGGTGGAGAGACTTTAGTCCAGCAATGGTGTTGGGCTGTTCTTGTTAGGATCTAAATTGCTTTGGCTTTTTGCATTGATGTTAGTGTTGTTAGATACATGGAAAATATTATGTCAAACAAAATGTTAGAAGTAGTTGCGACTATACTGCTGCTGAAGTGTCTTTATTCTACATAATCCTGACTTTTTTCTCTATAAAAATCTGTCGCATAGAGACGCAATCGCAAACCTCATCGAATAATACTGTCTTTGATCTGAACACATACTCATGCTGTTTTGCGATTGGTGTGGCACAGCTTTTGATTCCTCCCAGCTCATCTATCACAATTTATTGTGCACATGTAAAATATTGTTAATATTTTCTGTATTACATATTCACCATGGATGGTATCAGTGCCAGGTGCAAATGGGCCAACTCGAAAACATACAGTGAAGTTCACTTAATTCGAACTCTGATAATTCGATTTTCTTTTAATTTGAATCGATGTCAGATTAAGGATTTTTCCCTTCTTTGTCTCTATTAAATATAATGCTTATTCGAGTTACCAAAAACCTTGTCTACAAAAAATCCACTGAATTCGAACATGAGCCCTAGTCCAGCTCATCAGCAATGACTGGACCAAGTCTTTGAATGCATGGGGCATCAGCTGTCAATATTGTCATCAATTACGCTACTTGAGTACTAGTATTAGAATTATTACCATCAGCTCGCAGCGAAACATACATGATGGATCAAGAAACGCTTAGACTACACTGTCAGGGTGGAGGATGCGCTGTGCGTTTTTCTCTCTCTCTCTCTCTCTGCCTTTCTTTCCGTTGTTTTGAAGTGTAATAAGAACTCGGATAATTCAAGCTGTTTGCTTCATTCCAACTACTTCGAATTAAGTGGATTCCACTGGTAAAGACTATCATTATCGTTCATTATTTTTAAGTGAATAAGGGGACCAACTCAAATTTATTGATCCTGAAGCTGTCAAACTCAACTACACTACCACTGTTTGGGTGAATGTGAAGTTGGCAGTGCATGTATTACAGAGATGGCGTTACACGTACATTATACAGTGGTACATTGTAGTACACATGCATTGATGGTGTTCAGCGACTGCACAACATCAGCCTCACCTCATAGAGCTACCTCAGTTACAAGCAGAGGTTGTTTGATCTCTTCTCAACCTTTCCATGGCTTGGGGAACTCTTTTTTTCCCCTACTGAACATGTATGCTCTTGGAACACTGTGTAAGACCCAGTGTATGTGGACACAGCTGATGACTATACAGGGCGTCCTTAAAGCGGGCACCGTCATGAAAACGTTCATCATATAAACTGCACACTAAAAGATTATCCATGTAATATTCAAGACAGCTTTCTTGAGGGAGTCGATAGGGTTTTGTTGTTTAGTAAAAACAAAGATGGTGCTTGACTTATGGGAAGCCCGGTAGTTACCGAGCAAAAGCTGGGTAAGAAACTGGGACAGAAACAAACATCCCAAGGCCAATGATTGCTAGGTACTATTACCTACCCTACACTACACACAGTGAAATTGCAATTGGTCTCTCATTAGATTTTTTGCAAAATTTTTGGTAGCCATGACACCCATAGACTCCAACAGATCATTTATGAAGTGGCATGGATGCTTCTGCGGAGATTAAAAAAATGTTAGTTCAGTGTTTATGGTACAGTAAGCTCGTCATGATGCAACTTTGCCTCTCACTCGCATATGAAAGAGAGAGTAATTTGAAAAAGTATGAACCCTTGTCCTTTGAAAGAGATAGAGAGTAATCCGGTATTAAGTATTTTGGAGTACAGTAATAGAAATTGATTAGAAGAGAGATAAAAATGCCCCTGAAGGCAAGCATTTTGGTATTATCCCCAACTTTCAGCATTCAAGAAGCTGATTTTTACTAACGGTTAAGGTACATGTATAGTTAGTGGTAGGGCTCTTTGCCTTACTTGCATGCTGAGGTCCCGCCTGTGGACTTTTGAAGAAAAAAAAAATCAAGATCCCCTATCATTTTGCTAGGATACTGTAGTACATGTGTAGTATCCTAATGTAGGTTGACCCCAACAGGCAGAGTGAAAGTAGACCCCCTCTAAATAGTCTAAAACGACCTTACAGTGTTGTAAGGGGCTTAAAATCAAGCACCAAAACAGACTGAGTTTAGCCAGACCTTGTTTTGTGAAGTGTTACATTGATAATGAGTATTAAGATTTTTCATGCATTTTTTACAAGGGCACAGTGGTAGCATTGCTGTTGAAAATGAAAGGTGGTCACTATACAACTAATAAGATTGATCGAAATTATACAGATTAAGATACGCACAGTGTGTATTTAAGTATTTATTAATGTGGCTGGGGAAGATGTGATGACGTCTCACAGATCTTTCCACATTCTACCCATGGCATGTATATATAAAATTTAGGGATGTATAGTACAGAGATAGGTGGCTGTGTGGCTTCAAGCACGCTGTATAGGCCTACCTAATTGTTAAGTGCATTAATTACAGGTAGGCTAACATGCACTACACTATAAAACAAAAAGCAGCTTTTTCTGCTGAAAACATCATAACGTATTATTATATAATGCAAACTAACCAACAGTCATTTTATGTAGTTGAGGTTCAAAGCGCATTGCTCTTTATATGAATGTTTCGCAATCATTTTCATTATTGCTTGTTAAGCTTTTCCTGTTTTTTCCCTTTCTCTCTCTCTGTATATTATTTACACACAGAGACAACTTGCAGCCAATAGATTAAAATGTTAAAAGGTTAATTCAGATACATAGGTATAATTTCAATGGTGGTTTCACAAACAGGTGAAAAGAAGGCTGTAGTCTATTTAGTACAGAGGACAATCTGCACCTTTGCAAAACCACCAGCAAATTAGGAAAGATAGTCCCCCAAAAACAATGTTTAGTCTTCCCCACGATTCAATGGACCCATTATCACATGTGGACTACCAGTCTCTTCTTTATGCCGCTGATATTCTTTTGTTTTCCCCTGTCACTGTAACAAGTCCATTATGCAATAAAACCTCAATTATGATCGAGGAAAAGGTGTTGTTGAAAAATGTCTGTAGAATCCACCCGTCTTTTCTATTACTAGGCCGAGCTTATAATTATAATATACATATTATTTTATGCATTTGTAAGGCGAGCTGACAAAATGAGTCACTTTTTCACTGCACTCCGAATGGGTAATTTGAGAAATTTGAAATGAGTGGCAAAAATATATTCAGCCTCAACTTTTGCTCTTTTTTTCATGCTCCATTTTATAAAATCATTTCTCTGTCTCAGTAAGATTAAAATCCAAAACTTTAGTTTCTTTGACTGGTTTGCTGAAGTGTTTGGCTCACTTTGTTAAGAAACTTTCCAATACTGGAGGCCCATTTTGCTAAACCTCCTCATTCAAATTTTGAGAATCTTTCAACAGATAAAGCTAGAAACATATTTTCCTTATCAGCTTATAGGGCTGGAAAACCCCCTGAATAAAATATGATGATACATATACATGTATCTCTCTCTCTATGTATACATGTATAGGGAAAAAAAAAACAATACATGTATACCAACAACTGTGAAATAACTCAAGTTGTCAGCCCACCCTACATTTTTCCTCTTCCACCAAGACCGTCTCACATAGCGATGTGTGCTTCAATTTTTATTTTTCTTCTGATGCTTTACCTTTGGCTTTGGTTGTGGCAATCAGAAAGATCTTGATCGTGGGGTATTAAGATAATCCTGCTTAGCGTCGCTGTTCAACTGTCCCATCAGTTAACATAAATGTGTACCCTCGGGGCCATTGTTTCATGTTGTATACTCAGGGGACCAAGAGATATAAATCAGTAGGATCTACTTGTAGAATCATACGTGTCAGTAGGCTGTATAGTGTGTTTATGTATTTTGCTTTCTATGAACTTTTGTGTTGTGCACGGAACTGTATGCTTTGTACACTATGCTTGTAATATATTTATTAAGTAAAATATATTTATATATTTTTCATTTTGTGCAGCTCAGTGATGGTGGGAGACAATTGTTTTGCAGAAAGATTCTTCAATAAAGCCAGCTTGTATAGCGCTTGCCTTTCTTGACTTTATTTTACTTTAACCCTGACACCCATCCCTGCCCTTTCTCTTTCCTGTGTTCATAATTATTTCTGTACAATAATAATAACAACACACCAAAATTAAATTTAAGGCCTACTAATACAATGTGCTATGTATCATGCTAAAAGTTACTTTGAAGCTACATGTATGTTTAAATTCTAATAAATGGTATCTAAAAATTAAAAAGAAATTATTATCTATACAGTTATATGAAGAAGAAGGGAGAAGTAGTACGCTATATATAAATGCATTCATTATTATTGTGTAAGCAACAAACTTGACTGGCTTTGAGATAAAAATGTGAGTTTGGAATGCAGAATTTACCCTAAGGCTCCCTGCATCAATAGGTAGTGCATATTTCCCAACAGCCGGATGCTAGTATTACCCGAATCTTTTTCTTCTTTTTCTATCCCCCCCCCCCCCCCCCCTTTTTTTTTTTACATTGGAAACTCTCCAGTTAGACATTAAAACCTTTTGGTTGAAACTTGAAACTGATGTACTGAGAAAGTAACTAAGATGTAGGCCTACACACAAATTGAGTCATGTAAAAAATAAGAAAAGGATGGGCCTTCTTCTATCCAACACTAAATTTATGGGATCTTGTGAAAGTAATCCCTGAAAGTGAGAGATCCACTTAGAGATATTCTCAAACATTAACCTGGCTGCTTTTCTAAATAAAAATAAACATTGGGAAGCTCACGGGAAGTCTAATTTATTATGACAGGCTGTCCAATACGACCACTCATTGTTGAGAGAAAAGTGGTCGTCTTAGACAGATGAAATGAATATAAAGTGAAAAAAACCCCCAAAAAACTTTCCCCTCCCTCCCCTCAGATGAATATTAGGTACCGGTAATAAAAAGAACGAAACTTTCATCTCTGAGTGAGGTGTTTTAAGTGTTGCAGGGCAAGTAAATTTGGTAACCAAACCAAAACCCAACTCATTTGAAGCCAACTCAACTGTACTGCAAAAGTAGGCCTACATGTACAATAGAAAATTTATAGAAGGCATACATGTACAGTTATTTTTTTTTACGAACTGAGAAAAGTAAATTTCAACCCTTATCATTTCCAGCTTAGCCACGTCAAAAAAACGTTCCAGTCACATTTGACAGTTCGCCATATTTTGATTTTTTTAGCCTCCTGTCTTGCTTCACTGAGATAAGAGACCTGCGCTGTGGTGTAATGGTTAGGTTCTTCACCTGTCACGCGGAAGACCCCTGTTCGAAACCCGAGTGCGGACGATCTAGTTTTTTTTCTTTTTTCTGCTGGGATTTTTTCCCCTCTCAGCCCCAGTCGGCCCTGACAGGTCGGGTCGAAGTAGCCCATCTCTTAAATGACCTTTCAGTGTTGCAGGGGACATAAAACTGGTAACCAAACCAAACCAAACTGAGATAAGAGTGGATCCATCACTAATGAACTGCAGGCACACAAGACACAACAATGCATAACTTCACCCACCCTCTCCTCTTTGCAATAAAATGATAAATGGTATGCAGAGTATGCACGCACTGATAAAATGCAAAGACACAAAAAAAATCTTTATCTCTTCTGCTGGCCCCGCCCTCCCAAGATTACTGACCCACCCTACTCAGCTGATAAGACGGACACACCCTTTACCAAATTAATGTCTCACTCTTGTTTTTGTTTTATTCATAAATTAGTCTGAGTTTCTGTTTTTACACCTCTTGCAACACTGTAAGGTCATAAGAGGTGGACTGCTATGGTCATGCTTGTCAGGCATCTGTGGTGTAATGGTTAGTCTATTTGCTTATCACGAAGAAGACGTGAGTTCATTGAGGCCCATGTGGGGACCGGCGCTGTGGTGTAATGGCTAGGCTCTTCGCCTTGTATGCGGAAGACCCCGGTTCGATCCCCGATCGCGGACGATCTGGGTTTTTTTCTGCTGGGATTTTTTCCCTCTCAGCCGGGGTTGGCCCTGACAGGCAGGGTCGAAGTAGCCCGTCTCTTAAATGACCTGGTGACCTAACCTAAGCCCATGTGGGGCAGTTTATTTGATTTGAGTATACAATGTATCAATCTCTTTTTTCTTCTGAAGGGACAGTGTCACTTTCAGCCTGGGTTGGCCTTGACAGACAGGGTCGAAGTGGCCCGTCGCTAAAATGCCCTTACACTCTTGCAAGAGACCTTAAACTAAAAACCAAACCAAACCAAGGGCTAACCCAGGCTGAGAGTGAGAGGGGCACTACATTCCAGCTGAGAGGCTGAGATAGTCAAATTCTCGTCCTTAGTGTATGATAGGTGAAGTGCCTAACCATTACACCACAATTGTTACTCTATGAACTGGTACATGTATTTGATAATTTACTGACCTTATAGTCAAAGGAGAAAAAGTTTTGTGTAATGAAAAATAACTGAGAAACAAATGCCCTGCAACCGGTCCAAATGAGTCCTAACTTGCATTTTAGCCATGTAGACTTAATGGTATCAACTGAAAAGCTGTTTTCCTTTTAAAAGATGTAAAAATTATCTTGCTAGTTCAGCTAGGCACTGGGATATGATTGTTTAAAGTCGACCAACCATAATATAACCAAAGGAGAACAGAAGAGGGAAGAAAAACAGCTTAATTCCTGTACTCTCAGCAGTTGTCCCCTAGTAAATATAATGAGAGTTAATTTCAGACCCAAGATGACTTGAATTTTCCCCTGTAATCTACATTGTATAAAATCAAAACAATGAGATGTGAAAACAATCTCAGATTCTGTGCTTAAAAACAAAAATTTACCCCTTAGAACTCAAGTTGACTTTGAGGGGCTTTTCTCCACTTCAGGATCTGCAACTTACGACTCATTTGGACAGATCATAAGAAAAATGTACGAACTGAGACCCTGATCAGCCACAAATGTTCCAACTAAAATTCCGCTGTTTTTTCTATCGTGGCCAATATTGTGGCTGCAATAAAAGAAAAAAAAAATAAAGATGATCCCTCCATTTGCCTGTATACCTGCTGTAAAGGCACTGGCGGCCATAATACTCATTTGACTTCAGTAAGATTTCTTACTATAGTTGACTACGGTTATGTTGATGTTGTCAGGACTGGTACACTCTAGAGTTCCACTTTTTCGTTTTAAACTAAAAACATAAAGAGAAAAGGAGATGGGACTTTGGAAAAGGATCAACATGAAGCAAACCAGCCTAAGCGAGATCAACACAACCTGGAGTTGACTGTAGTGGTTTGGATCTAAATTGTACCTCATCCAAGAAAAGACCTCTAGTAATGAGACAGACTGGCCAAACTTTAAAAAGAAAATAAATTAAAGTAACAATGGAAAGGAAGGAAATACAAGATCTGATAAAAGGAAAGATGAAAAGGAAAGAAAAACAAAAAGGAGATCAAATTAAAGTAAAGTTGGAAAGGAAAGAAAAACAAGAAAAATATCAAATTAAAGTAAAGATGGAAAGGAATAAAACACCAAGATCAATGTGGCTGACTGCACAAGCAATAAGCTGTAATCTAACCAGGCTAGCCTGGAAATAATTGATTTATCGTGTGCTGCAGAAACATTTCTCAACTTGAAAACTGCTTGCCAGTGGAGCAGATGTAGATTATTGACTTGAGAGGAAACAGATGGCCATCAGATACACAATTCCCAACAAAGGAGACCCTCTGAATGCATTTATAAAATCAATAAAAGACGACTGAAGTCTAGATTTTGTTTTAAGAGGCAGGGCTCCAGTATGTACACATCATAAGTTTTATTTCAGTCAGCATTTCAAGTACAATGTATTATGACAACAAGTCTGACCAGTAGGAAAAAAAAATAAAAATGATTGCTGCAGATGAAAATTCACCCATGTGTGTGTCTTTGCTACATGCACACCCAGAATGGGATGAAAAGTGAAATAATGGCATATCAAGGGTTAAGAAATATATGCAAACCACGTCAACACAGTTTCAGAACCATCATGTTGTAATTTTTAAATATATATACCCTAGTTCTACTCCATTTTGTAATCCTAACAAATAGATAATGATCTTTTCTGTTTTTCTGTAGCTCTATTACATTGTTAAGCAAACAGTACAAATCTTGCGTGATAGAAAAATTCTCTTATTAAATCTATCATGGATCCAGTTACCTGAAGAATTTGCAAACAGCACCTGACCTTCTTATTCATAAAATTTATTGCTTTGTGCCACAAATAAGTACAATAAAAATTAAACAGAAATATGGAGCAAAAAATAATAGGTGAATTACTGCAGCTCAACTGTCCAAGTACGGTAATAATGATGAAGATACACTGCATGAAATGATCATTAAAAATGACATCTTAAGAATTTGCGAAGCAACAGACAATTCTTTTGCTACATGTTTTCCCAACCATATTTTACACAACAAAATAATCTTTCCAAGTTTCTTCTGAAAAACCCACTAGGTCAACAATACGATCTTCTTTTTGCTACAAATATTACTGCTACATTACCAAGTGTCAACTTTAGCCATCATGCTTCAAAGCAAACAAAAGGAAACTATGGAAACAAAAAAATTATCCATAACTCTAACCAGTTTCTTTCCCCAACAAATGCATGACAACCATTAGTTTATTTATCCCAACACCATATTGGAAAAACAGAAGGCTAAGTTGCATGAAAATTCTTTAAACTGAAAAAGGTTTAAAAACACATTGGTTTATTAAAAACTCAGTATCTAAAGAGATTATTAGGAGGAAACAACTTTTCTTCAAGGTTAACTTCAATAAGGAGAATGCATATGTTGCATCATGTTTCACACACGAGTTGCTATTTTCATCTCAACAGAAGTAGGAGAAAAAGAGCCAGAAGGGCTTCTCTCAGTGAAATCACACATGTCTGAAGAACTTGGGGGCGGATTCCTTTTCATCCATGAGAACTTCACAGTTGTAAACGATAGCAAATGTCATGCAAGCAAACTACACTCGTTGAAATACTGTTGTTTATAAGTGAGCCAAACAATGACAGTGGTTCGAGTAGCACTCTCAGACTGGTTAGTTTGATGCACCACCAGTGGCACCACCAGTGGTACCACCAGTGGCACCCTCAGATGAACCCGCACCACCTTCAGCACTCGCTTTCTTTTCCTGCTTTTGCCGCATTATCTCCGCATCACTGAAAGGAGACAAAATATTTCGCTGTTTGTCACATAGTTACTTTTTTCTGTGTATATGTAAAATACATGTAGTAAGGTGAGGATGACTGTACACATATTTGTGCTGACAGACCAACAGGCACTAATTAATATTGATGAAGGCCAAGTTTATCAGCTCAACTACATTATAGTACAACTTCTTGCACTTGTACTTAAAATCATCTGAGTAACACCAGTGGGAGAAACAGAGAGGAATAAACAAGGCAAGCAAAAAAGTCTCACACATAAAGAGCTAGAAAAAATTAATTATCATCTGTGTAGCCACTCATGGAAAATGAAAGTATGCATTCTGAAGGAAGGGACATTACAGCATGGGCATGAATGAAAATTAATTGCTAGTGCTACAACATCCCCGCAGGATGGAGCTTTGGAATTCAGACATTTTCTCCCTGCCTAATTCCTGCTGCAGTCGCAGTAGCTCTTATTGCTAGCCTGTGTGAAAAAAGCTAGTTTACTTATCAGGCAAAAGAAAGTAACACTAAAAATCTGAGGAACTGAGATTGAGCTATTACATCTATCAATCCACTTAGACAACCCAGTCTCTTGCGGCTTTGCTAACTCATAACTCACAGCATCATTTCTTTTATCTCTTACAGACATTATATTGTCTTGTAAAAGAAAAGAAAAGTAATTCCAGTTAAATATTTACTCATTTTTCTGTAATTTTGTCCATCATTGTTTTCATTGTAAAAACTTGGATTGGCTGGAGTTTAATTCATGGATTTGGCTAGTAGCCTCAATGATGCATTGCGATGTCGTAGGGCCACCTGAAGTGGCGGGCCAGAGGAGCGCCACCTCAAGTGGTAGCTGTAAACTGAGAGTTAATAGTCAATGGATTCTCACGAAATTTCGCTTATTGCAAACAGTAAGTATGTCCAGGCGAAAAAGCTTCTGAAAATTTTTAAGACTGTGATGATCGGGTCCAAATGATATGCACAATCTTAAGAGCTACCCTTTTATTTAAAAAATGCGCAATAATTTGGTAAGCACTATACACGTTTTTAAAAGGAAAAATCAATGCTGATGAAAAAATATACAATTCTTAGTATACTAGACTTCTGTATTTCTCGACATAAAAATATGACTAAGACCATGATTTCCTGCATTTTGTAAGTATTTTTGTGTGTTGTGTTTTAGGGCATGGGCTGATTAAGACTAAGCAAATGCTGTTGAACTTTGCCCTAGAATAAAAACACTAAATGAGACAGTGACAGATTTGATAAAAAGAATAAAAAATTAAGCAAAAGTAGTTGTTTTTCTGTATTACAGGCGTCATTTGATAAATCAACCCGCTGTGGCTGCATAAAAACGTTCATCTCCAAACTTGCTCATCGAAGCATATATTCCTCAGACGACAACATGATGATGACTGATTCTGACAAATGATCCATTAAAGACGATCCCAAGGACTTGATGACACAATTACTTTCAGCTGCTTCGGCTACATCTTGAGAACTCTCTATTCACGAGGTTTGGATCTCTCAAAGATCTATCCTAAAAAACAGAATTAACAAAGGAACAAGAAGCTACTTCAAACTACAGATTCAATATTCCTGAAAAATGTCATGGCTTCTTAAAATGCATGTTTCTCTTTGTTTTCTAGGCATCAAACAAAATGAAATTTCTAGAACACTTTTCCACTTGCAATATCTAAAGTTTTGTAAAAATCCATTGATTACTTAAGCGAAATATGACGAGAACCTGAGAACCTAATTTTTTTGGCTAACCCATTATAAATAACATCTTACCGTTGCCGTCTCTCTTCCAAGCTCTTTCCTTTGTTACCATCTGAATCAGAAGCTTTCTTCTGAGCACCTTGCTTCTTCATGGCCTTTTCTCTAGCCTTTTCTCTTTGGTTACCACCTAGGAAAGAAAATGTTTACATTGAACATAAATTTCACAAGAAGTAAAGTGTAAGACAACAACTATCCAGTACATGACTGGTGCTGCTCAAAATCTCAGGAAGAAACAGGCCGAGGTTTTAAATTTTATACATGTATGCATGGCTTTGTCTCAAACTCAAATACAAATATAAGGCCTGAATATCATTTCATGTACATAACTCTAGATCTAGGTATTACAAACTATTTTATTTGCATCAGTTTTTTATGCCTTCTATCAGTCTATCCATCATTAAGTACGGCAGCCCGTCGATGTCGCCGTACTTCAGTACGACTAGCCTTCCATAGATAGTTTTAAAAGTAGTGCCGAAATCTAGATATCTAGATCTAGAGTCAAAGACCCACAGACGGGTCGTTAGTGAGTGATCCTAATTCAGACAGAGATTCTGTGGCTCTTCTGGCCTTTGCAAAG
>JAUKPP010178489.1:0-14402 GCA_032273245.1 Phyllaplysia taylori
AAACTCACCAGGTTTTGGTCTAACAAAGGTTTATCCCTTATAACACCCCCCCCCCCCCCCCCAACATTAACAAAGAAATGATCAGCATGTACTGCAAAGGAAAGATCCGATTTTACTGGAAAATGACATGGCTTCGTAATATGCTTGTTTCTTCGTTTTCTGGAATCAAACATATTGACACTTTCAGTAACCCTTTCCGCCTGGACACACCTGCAATATGTGAAGTTTCGTAAAATTCCGTGTACATGCACTATTAAACGAAATATGGCGAAAACCTAGGAACCTATTTTTCATGGCTCACCCCATATATAACATTAACATTTTCCCACAAGTACACAATACGTGTATCATTACATTATGTAGCTTTATATGTGTATATATAGGCCTACCAGGCATTGCACGTCCTTATTCCTGCATAGTTGTTTGACAACACATGTATTATATATATTCGAACTGGGACGATATGAGGTGGAATTTTTAGGCAGAGATTGATGTGTAGCGCTTACTTTCTTCTTCCTCTTTTCTATTATTTTTTAAAACAAGTACACGTGTGACTTTACTACATGCATTGTACATGTATATTTACCTGACATTCCACGTCCTTGTTCCTGCATATCTGCTGGTGACTGTTGCCGACCGCCAGGAACATCAGAGTGGCGCAGAGCAGAAACCCTGTGGTCATCATGTTGTCTGTTGTTGTTAGGAAAGTGACGTTGTCTTGCTGGGTCAGCCGAGATGGTAGGCGAAGAGTAGTCTGTACCGCGTACGTCGTATGAAGGGATTCACGGAGAATGAATACTTAGGGTATACGCACGGGTGTATTTATAGGACAGGAAAGGGTCTCATCTGGCGATTGAGGTTTTGACCCCATCAAAGTAATTTTCGGAGGTTGGGATACACTTGGACCGTACCGACTGATTTATCATTATATATATCTGGGTAATTTGATTCGTTGGGTGATGGATATGACTCATCATTTCAAACACAATCTGTCACGATGACGAACAATTTCACGGTCCAGAAGAAAAGTGGTGGTGAGGTTGGGTGGGGGCTGATTGAGAGAGAGAGAGAGAGAGAGAGAGAGAGAGAGAGGGGGTCGTGACAGAGGGAGTGACCTGTGAGCCCTCCATTAAGAGTTATGAGAGAGTGAGCGAGAGAGGAAGAGAGAGAGAGAGGGAGAGAGAGAGAGAGAGAGGGGGGGGGGGGAGTGAGTGAAAGGCGGATGGGGGTGGGGGTATGCGAGATGATAGATTGATTTAGTGAGTGACAGATTACTACATTATATATTATATAGATGGTTTCGGTTGTCCAGTGGTTAGGCTGTCCCACCTGGAGTTTGACGTTTTGTCTCCCCGGGCAGTCAATTCACACGAATTTTCCTCACTCTACTCAGGCGAAAAAAATGTTTATAAAGAGGTACACGATTATAGACAGTGAAAGACTTTGTGAGTACGTAATGGCGTCGGTGGTCTAGTGGTTAAGCTGCCGGACCCGTAAGCGGAAGGTTGCGGGTTCGAATCCCAGCTCGGGCCCGATGTTGTGTCCTTGGGAAAGGCATTTTACACGAATTTTCCTCACTTTACCCGGGTTTGAATGGGTACCCGGCTATAGACAGCAAACGATCCTGCCAGTATGTTGGTGCTTTGGCGCCTGCAAAATGGCAGCTTCCGCTGTATGCTTCCCAGGAAGTTGAGAAGGTTTCTGAATGACTTGTTCTGCTGGGGGTAATAATGATTGTAAAGCGCATAAAGCTTGTTTTCGAGCGGGGAAATGCGCTATATAAATGCAGTCTATTATTATTATTATTACTAATGTTAGAATTTGAACACTTGGGAAATGGCAGCCTCCACTGTGTGTTTCCCAGGAAGTTGATGTTTCTTAATGACCTTGGTCTGACGGGGAATAATAGATCGCATACTCTTAAAACCAGCTTATACGCTATATAAATGCAGTTTATTGTTAGACACTATGGGACAGCTTTTTTCCGGTGCGTTAATTTGTAATCATTTATCAGTCACAGTATGACTTGATCTGGTTCTGCCTCTTCTCGTTATTTTGTATGATTTTTGCTTTAGTGTTATCTCTCTTTCTCTCTCTCTCTCTCCCCTCATCCTTTGATTGTTCTTGTGTGGGGTTTTTTTAGTGCTCTCTCTCACTCTCTCCCACTTTCTCTCTTTACGAGTGTTTAGTGGGCGCTGCGGTGTAGCTTGCTCCTTTTACTTATTTAGTCTGTGTGATACTGGTGTCCCATCTTAATCTACTGCCTAATGTTGAAATATCTTACAGTGTCGATGGTTCCGTAAAACCTGTACCATCTCCACCCGTTTATCTATTCCTTTTTTGTCTCATTGGCCTGTAAGAGAGCTAACTTACTCTCTGTATGTGAACTTGTCTGGTTTTCTTTGTCCCTTTTTCACGCTCTAGCACCGCCCAACCCTATCTCTTCCTCTCTTCCTCTCTTTCTTTTCTTTAACTTTCTGTCCCCCACCCTTACTCAGTGTCTCAAATTGACATGACCTCATAGTGTTGTAAGGGTCGTAAAAGTACCGGTAGGTAAAAAGAAACTAAACGAACTAATCTAATGGCGTAGCTCCCCCAGCCCCTTTCCCCCCCTTCCTTTTACTAATACATTTATTAGAGCTATTGTTTCCTCGTCTTCTTTCGGCGATTCTCCAGGTGATTTCGATACCTCGAGTGTTTGAATGCTGTGTATAGGTTTACATTAAACCAAGAGCACCGGCGTTTGTTGCAATGATTAGCCTCTTCTACTTTCACACGCAGAGGGTCGAGGCTCAAGGCTTACCTAGGACAGTCTGTATGATCGTTTTCTGCTGTGACAATTTCCCCTACTCTTCCAGGTTAGCCCTGGCACTAGGCAGGGCGAAATAGCTCGTCCCTTAATGACCTGACAATGTTGCTTGGGATGTTTGCCCAAAACCAAACCAAACGCCAAGAGCACACGAAACAGAGCTGGCTACAGAGTAATGATTAAGTGACCTTACAGTGTTTTAAAGGACGTAAAAAACTAGAAACCCAACCCATACAGTAAAACGGAAAAATGAATAAGGAAAGGATTATTATAATAGCATCTTTCTCTGTGTCAGTCTTTCTTGTACCTCATGCTTTTTTAGGCCATTCTTTGTGCTTCTGTCAATTCTTTTCTACGTTTCGGTTTTCTCTCTAAGTGAAGAAAAGTGGTGGAATCGAACTCCAGTCTCGCCAATGACAGTCGGAGATATACTTGCCAACTTTCAGCCCTCTCTCTTTCTATTTCTCCGTCCCTCTAACAGTACACACTATTTCTGTTTGCCCCCCTCTCTCTGTCAATCCTCATCTCTCATTTTTTTCCCTTTCCTAACTAAATAGGGTTGGGGTTTCTCTACTTCAATATCTCTCTCCCTCTCTCGCTCTCTCGAAAATGAAAATTTCCTGGTAGTAGTCAAATGCCGGTCTCCCTGCTTGATAGGTGGGGATACTTACCACTTTAACCTATTATACAGTTACTAGGGGTTACATATTTTATGTCAACATAGAAACGTGTCCTCTGTTCTATCACCGCCCTCTGTCCAATTTCTGTTTGCAAGTCTCTCTTTGTTTCTCTCTGTTTCGTTATCTCTCACGTTTGCCCTCTCTTTTCTGTGTGCTGTCTGTTTCCCTTATCTTTTTCTTTAATTCTTTTCTTTCTTGATTTATGTGTGTGTTTGTTCAATGTAACACGCTTGATATGATCATACTCCAATGCCTTGGTCGTACTCACAACGTAATTCCAGTAGCCTGTTTTTCGGTAATTCCCAAAGTGCTGTTTCGTGCCCGCGACTGTTGAACGGAGAAGTAAATATAAAAACCTCGATTTGCTCAAACGAAACAATTTTACTGGAAATTCAAAACTTGTCGACTATTTTTCCAAACTGTCAATGTAAACTTGACAAGAGAAAAATCAACAAAGCATCTAGATCCACGGGAATTTGCAACAAAATCAGACATGCCCATGTAGACTTTCAAGTTATGTTGCATCAAATTCGTATTTTTGTAGAATTATTCGCTGCCTCTTTAATGTGAAACAGGAAGAACAATTTCGAGCAACTTCTTCACTAGTAATACACTTATTTCACGCAGTTTTTTTTATTAACAAGACGGATGTAGACGATTGTTTCACGCTGATCAGGAATAGTTGCCGAGATTACTATTGCTTATAAAAAGTGAAACAATCGTCTATATCCGACTTGTTAATAAAAAAACAAAGTAAAATAAGTGTATTGTAATCCGTGGAGACAGAAGTTTTCAGCGTTCACTATTTAGATAAAATTTTGTCGACATGCAAATTTCCCTACTCTGTGTAGATCTAACAAACTTTTCATTGCTGACGCGCACCTTTCACGTCGAATCGATTGTAGAACAAAGCCTTAAACCAAGATCACACTTATAATTTGACGACTTGTTCATTCGAAAAAGCTTAATTAGAGATTGGCACGGTCAAGTTCTAGACCCTTGCCATCGAGAATTGTGCTTGAAGCCTTCATCTCTTTCGATCAACACAGCGCTTCTCTCGCCAAGCAAGAAAGAGAAGCAATGATTGGGTTATAAGGGGACGCAATCACAATAAATTCGCAAACATTTTAAAATGTAATTATCTATTTTGGAAGGTTTTTGAAAGTAAGTTGCTTACTCTTTTTGTAACAAATCCTTAATAGTTTTAATTAAAAAAATGTTTTTAACATGTTAAATTATAGATAATAACAATGATATGTTTACCTTTATTTAAATATAAGGACGCACAATTTACAACAAGTCTGTACTTATTTAAAACAGTTATTGTTTGCTTCTTGAGGCGTGCAACAATAAGCAATTGTTTCATGCTGATGTAATGCCAACTGACCAATCAGAATTGAGCAGATTATTTTCAACTCAGTTCAAGGATTACAATACGCCTTCATCATGCAAATTTGGAACCACACACACATGTTATTTCTTTTTGTTTGTGATTTTGGATGCACTCATAAATGACTATGCTAGTATTTGCCAACAACTTGCTTAAGTGCATCTTCAGCAAATTGCTGCACAAAATTCTTGGAGGCCTGTCTTATCAGAGTGAACACTAAAGAAGAAGAAGAAAAAGTGTATTGTGTATGTGTGTGTGTGTGTGTTTCCGTGTGCCTGAAAGATGTATTTACCATGCCACAGCAAATTGATGGATATCAATAAAATGTTATGTTATGTTATGTTATCTTATCTTTTAAATACCACCGGTTTTACTGTGATCCTGAGTGCCCACTATGGTAATGCTTGACTGTACATTTTTCAATTTTCAGGAACTGTTGCGCCTGTTTGGCATCCCATACGTGGTGAGCCCTATGGAGGCCGAGGCTCAGTGCGCATACCTGGACATCTCTGGTCAGACTGACGGCACCATCACTGACGACAGTGACATCTGGCTCTTTGGTGGATGTCGCATGTACAAGAACTTCTTCAACCAGAACAAGCACGTCGAGTTCTTCAGCTTTGAGCGGATCGTCAACCACTTTGGTAAGAGCTTGGCAATTAGAATATTCTGGGCTTTTGGGTTATATTGTCTGAGTTGAGTGTGTCCTGAATTTCTTGAAGCATCCTTGAAACTAATTTTTAGGGATCCGTATAACCCTGTTTGTTTAGTCTCAAACTACTGAACCCTGCAGGCTTAACCCATTCCTTACTACTACTACTACTACCTATTTGTTTAGATTTAAACATTTTGTTTTGTACCATTTGAAATCTAAATTGAGTTATTTAGGCAAAGTGGCAGCATGGTGCACCACTAGAAAATAAAAATGTGCCCCTGAAAAATTATTTTAGCAGTCTAGCAGTTACATGTGAGATAAGGCTTGTTACCGAGACCTCTGTGCTCTTGGTTTGAGGGAGGATCGACTTCTATCTATCTGTCTCTCTCTCTCATTATCTCATTTCTCTTTCTTTCTCTCAGTTTCTCTCTCTCATTATCTGACTTTCTCTCTCCCTCATTATCTCAGATTCTCTTTCTCTCTCTCTCTCTCTCTCTCTCTCTCTCTCTTTACACCACCCCCTGACCCTCTCAGTAGTGGCCACTTTTTCTGTGATCTTGAGTGACCTTTAAATACAGGTTAGTAGACAGTGCTTCATTATACAGACAATCAAATCTTTTCTGCTTCATTATACAGACAATCAAATGTTTTCTCTGTTTCAGGCATGGGTCGGGATCAGCTGATCAACATTGCCCTCCTGTGCGGCAGTGACTACACAGAAGGCATTCAGGGCGTGGGCCCAGTGCGGGCGCTGGAGATCATGGCGGAATTCCCTGGCAATGGCCTCGATGGACTCTCTGCCTTCAAGTAATGTGGTGTGCTTGTTAGGGAAGATATGTGTTGGGGATCGATGAAATCAGGTGGCTGTCAAAGGGAAGAATTGTCAGTCTTTTTTTCAAATGGCTGGCAATTCCTACTGTGAATGCTTTTTATACGCTATCAACTGTTATAGCCATTGAAAAAAACACACATTCTCCTGTGATTTATACCTAAGAAATTGTTTATAAAGCAAAGTGCCGCTTCTAAAGTCATCAAATATTACTGGGCATTTGCCTACTAATTTCCCTTCTACCAAAGGTTTTGGTTTGATTACCAGTTTTAAGTCCCCTGCAACACTGGTGTAAAGTCAATTTAAGAGATGGTCTACTTCAACCTTGCTTGTCGGGGCTGAGAGGGAAGAAAACCCAGCAAAAAAATAATGCAGATCGTCCGCATCCGAGATCTAACTCAGGTCTTCCGCATGATAGGCAAAGAGCCTAACCATTACACCACAATGCCGGTTTCTGCGAAAAAACAAGTCCCAACTTGATCAAAATAAAAATTATCTTGACTTCTATACAAGTCTGAATTTTGTTTTTTATTCATTGCAGAAAATGGTGGGAAAAAATGAAAAAGAAGCAAGATGTGGTTGTGGGGAACAAGATACGAGACAGACTCAAGAAATTGGCATTGCCGAATGGTGAGTTGGATTCAGGGCCTCATGGCGGTATTAAGCTCCCGGCACTACCCAGGAGGCTGAGATTGTTTTGTACTGACTTTTTTGTTGTTTTTTATTGTTTCATATTGACTTGAGATCTGCCAGGTTTATAGTTATAAAAGGTAAAGAGTGTGCATTTGAAGAGGAGAAGGAGACTAGTCTATATGAACACAAGAGCGTTTATGTCATATGGCGTTATTTGTGTTAAGCATCCTCTTTTGTTCTGTTATTAAAACCTTATTATTTTTTTTTTACCGAAACTATATTTTCTACTAAACAAGTTTGTTTCTCTATGGCAATACTGTATCAAGGAATTGTACTTTGTTGTGTCTGGAAGAATTAAAGAATTTATAGAAAATTGAATGGAATTTTGATTATTATAATATATTTGCAGGATTCCCAAGCGAAGCTGTGGTTCGTGCCTACACCGACCCCTCAGTGGACGAGTCACGAGATGCTTTCTCCTGGAAGATGCCGGATCTAGACACACTTCGAGAGTATCCTTATCATGATTTCTTTTGATTGTGAGGCTCTGAGTCATATTTGCAAGAAGCTATGGCCATCCTTTTTGTACGATAGCAATCACAAAATCCTTTGCTTTTGAAATGAACAGAGTGATTTTACAATTACCAATGTCTTTTCAATTGTTCAGTACCATATTCGGTATTAAGCTAGAAAAACCCAGGGTAATTTTTATTGGAGTGCATTAAGGTAACAGATCTGTCCCCCTTTTGGGGAAATCACGCTGTTCTTTCTATTTTTGAAAATATGTCTGGTACAGGTCTTTTCTTTAATTTTTTTATGATAACATGTTAATGTTAACTGGTGCCTAAGGTATAATGACTTGGCACTTCGTCTATCACATGGAGGAAAGAACTTCGATCCCCGCCATAGGCAAGCATCTCCATCTCTCTGCAGGAATGTTTGGTCTCTCTCAGCCTGGGTTGGCCCTGACAGGCAGGGTTGAAGTAGCCACCTCTTAAATGATTTTAGTGTTACAAGGGGCGTTAAACCTGAACCAATGAAAATATTTTTCTTTTGTTGTCATTTGTAACCATGAAATTTCATAGTTTTTAAATTATTTTGCAGAGGATTTGAATGATTTTTCTTTAACTGAGCCAAGATTTGCCAAACTGCGATTTGGTTGGGGTCGTGAGAAGAGTGACCAGTCCTTGTTGCCAATGATGAAACAGTTGTCAGAGAGAAAGGTGAATCATTCGCATTTGATATATAACGGCTTTTAACCAGTGTCTGTGGTGTAGTGGTGAGGCTCTTTGCCTATCATGCAGAAGATTCATGAGTGGACAATCTGCATTTTTCTGTTGAGATTAATTGTCCCTCTCAGCCCGGGTTGGCCCTGATGGGCAGGGGCAAAGTCTCCCACCTCTTAAATGACTTTACAGTGTTGCAGGGGACGTAAAACTGGTAACCCATCCTAACCAAAACTTTAAGCCATTCCAAAACCTAATCTATTTCTGGGTACTATTATGGCCATACAGTGTTGGTAGTGCTGTTAAACCTCGCCAAAATAAAAAGCATATCTCCTGGCTCTGTTATGATTTTATAGCATTGATAAAGCCTTAAAACATCAACTTAACAAACAAACATTAATCTGAATCCTCTTTCTTGTGTTTCAGAACCAAGGTCGTATCCACTCGTACTTCCAACCTGAGATGTTCATCCAGTCAGCGAAGATCAAGAGCGACCGACTAAAGAAAGCCCTGTCTCTGGTGAAAAGCTCTCAAAGTGGAGGGACTGCTCACGATCATGCGAATGAAAATGAAGATGGAAGTGGGGACATTGAGACAAAACGCATGAAGAAGGCACAAGGTGGTCACTTGGAAACAAAAAGATCGGCTGGAAAGACGAAAGAAGTGAAAAATAAAAAGCGTAAGCAGGCAAAAGCGAAAAATGTGGAGGAAGAGTCGGAGGCAGAACGAAGTCTGCCAGGGGAGGATGGTGATGCATCAGAAAACTTGTCTGAAGGGATGCAAAGTAGAGCGAAAAGGCAGAAATCAGGCCGCATGAGGGAAGGAAAGAGTGGAGAGTTACAGACACAAGATCTGGAAGAGAACGGTGATGAATTATCTCAAGGGAGCTTGAGAAAGGCAAATAAAGGGAAGAAGGTGGGTAAGTCAGTTGTGGCTAAAGATGTTGAGAATCCAGTCAGAGAGGATAAGAATGGTGAGGAACTGAAAGAACAATTTGCAGGTACAGATTCATTTATGAGTGATATGGTAACTAAAGTGCAACAGGCGAAGAAACAGTTGGAAGAGAGGAAAAAATCTCTTGCAATGTGTCAAAGTGGGAAAAAATCTTGTGCGAATACTGAAGATGAAACTCCGTCCCAAAGTTTGAAAGCTGATGCAGAAACTGGCAAAACTGGTGTTGGTGGGAAGAAAAAAACTGGTGCTAAAACAGATGGAGGAACTAAAGGGGTTTCACAGCAAGGATTACGGAAAGGGTCTGTCATATCTTTGGACAGAAGACCTAAATCAACAAGGTCAAAGGTGAAGAAGGCAGGGGTAAAGGTTCAGACGGGGTCTGTCAATCTGTCAGAGAGCAGCAGTAGTAGTGGCAGTGATGGTGAAGGTGAGATTGGAAAAGCAGATTTTGTACACGAAAGAGAGATCTCTCATACGAAACCTGGGGTTAACACTGGGAAAGGTAGAGGTGCCAACGCGGATAAAACTCAGAGCAACCAAAGTAAAAACCAGAATAAGGCAGTTGGCAAATCTCAAGGTGCTCAGCTTCGGCAGGGGTCTGAAAGTACAAAGGAGAAAGAAAAACAGTCTCAAGCCATGAAGTCTGAAGGAAAGGAAGTTGAAAGCGGTAGGAGCAAGACCGTCATGACTTCTAGAACAGAGGAACCAAGTAGAAAGCCATCTGCCAAATCGAATAAAGATATAGCAGTTCCAAGTAAACCCTCACAGAGTAAGCCGAGTCCTTCTGTTGTAGAGGGAAATTCCAACTTACAGGAGGTAGAGCCTGATACTAAATCCACAAGGCCAGAGGTTACAGAAATGTCAGATGAGGCTGAGGAGGAAGTAGACATTAGAAAAGCAGACGTGTCAATCATTAATCGACAATTCCTTCCCTCCACTCTGGAGTACCTGAACCAACGCAGCCATGGGGAGAAGTTTCTCCTGAACCAACTGCGAGGCAATCGGGCTAAAAACTCTATCGAGCAGCGACTGGAGGCTGCGGAGAAAAGACCAAGTTTGGACAAAGTTTTGCCCAAGAAAAGTGTGCCTGCAGTTCAGACTGTTAAAAAGAAGCCAGCAGCCGCACACTTAAGCTTTGATGACATTTTGGGTGGGATGGATAATCTGGGTCAACAGGAAAAGCAAAGAGGAAAGAAGGCAGGAAAGAGAGAAAGTGTTAGAGAAGAAAGCGTGGAGAGTAAACAAAAGCAGAAGCAGGAGAAAAAGACAGCAAATGAGGCGGAGAAGAAAACAAGAGAATCTCATTTGATGCAAGGAGGTGTTGCAGGAGAAAGACGTAGGCCTGCTAAAGAATCCAGATCGGATGAAAAGGCTCGAGGTGTGAAGCCAGGCTCAGATATTGGGGAAGAAAAGAAAGGAAAATTGTCGGAAGATAAAAAGAATTCCAGCTCTGGGAAGGAAAGTGAAGATAAGGTGGAATCCAAGACGTATTCTCACAGTTCAAGGCTTGATGAAGGAGACCAGTTGGATTCAGCACAAGCTGAAGTCGATGCTGCTGAGTTGAGAAGATTGAGGTGGGAGCAAGCGAGACAGCTCAAGTCATCTCGGAGCCAAGCCTTTGATCAACCCATTGTTGGATTCGGAAGTAGTGATGAGGATGATAGCTTAGGTAAAAAAGCAACAAAATCCAGCAAATTTGCAAAGCAGACAGAACATTTGCATGACTCGAAATCCACAAGAGGTCATGGTCGTTTTCCTCCTCTGAGAAGTGGCGCTCCAACACTTGGAGTAGCTTTTGCTGGCAAGGGCAAAGGTCGTGGGAAAAATCGTAATCCAGGAACTCTGAAACAGGTGAATGAACCAAAGAGTTCTGGAACAGGTGGTGGCTTTGTCCCTGAAATCAGTGCTTCAGAGAGGGTCACCCAAGATGAAATCATGCAGTACGTGGACATGGGCGAGAATGACTTGGGAAGTGACTTCAGCGACATGGACTGATTGCCATCTGGAGAGACTTGCTCCTCACTTCTAAAATTTAAGAAAAAGATGACTCTCTTAACTATGCATGTTTGCCACACTGTTTAGGAAGCTTATGGCGTTCAAGAGGTCTAAAAATTTAGTAACCCTGCCTCGTGGTACAGTTGTCTCGGCCTAAATGCATGATGCGCGGGAGGGCTGAAAAATGTGCATTTAGGCACCGTGTGCATTTATACAAACAAATTGTGTAGTAAAAAATGCGCCACAATCTTAACGATAGCATGCATTTGAGAGGAGTGTGCATTTATTTGGCGTGCATTTCGGCAGAGACTACTGTATTGCAAGGGGTATAAAACCATGGAAACCTAGAAGACAATATTTAACCCACTTATTATTAGGAACATGCCTGAAGAAACTTGTGGGAAGAAAGTCTGTAGGGCCTACTATACAAAATAAAAGGCCTAGGTAGTTAGTGTGGATTTATTCATTTAGTTTATAGAGGCAACAGCTTCTTTGGCTCTTTTAGCCTTCCATTCTTTTTTTTTCCCCTTGGGATTTATTCCATCTGTGTTTTGCAATGTGTGTCCTTTCCGCCTATCATCCACACCAAACTTAATGTTTCAATACTACATGTACTTACATTCTTTTTTAGGGAGTTCAAAGTTGAAAATGGCTTTTGAAAATATTCGTACAATATTTTGCAATTGTAGAAAATACTTCTATCAGGTTGTTGGTAAATCATTATCATTTGTCAGTAGATCTACCTCTGTGTTTATACATGGTTACTTACATTTCTCATTGATTTGCAATGTACCTGCTGAAGATACAGTGACCTTTGTTACTAATGTCGTTGAAAGATGAGGAATAAATAGCTCTCCACCACAGATGCTGCAAAATGGTATCCCAAAAGATTTGAAAGATTGTAACATGTTTGGACATAAATTGTAATAAGAGTTTCCAACCGTAACCTTATGAAGAGAATATTCTTCTTGAAAATATGTCCTTTTCACCTTATTGGAATACCTACCACATTCCATTTTCAAATACATGTATGTCTATATCCTCAACATTTTGGTTGAGGTCGGTAACTTTCATTACTAATGTTGTTGGTAAACACAGACTCTATTGTGACAACTAATTCATTTTACGTAATTTGATTTTTGGCAAAAATCACGTTTTAAACTTTTTTGCATATTCCAAGGAACTGGCAAGGGACCGGTATCCAGCAAAATTTTCAGAGTCCGGCAAGTAGATTCTTGATTGACATTTTATAGCAGAAAATCAGGTTTTTGGCTCTCCTGTAAATTTGGAATAATCAAGGTGGGATAGTTGAGCTTTCATCCCTCGAACTTTTTGTTTGCTGTATCTTGTACTAATGATAGTATTTTTAATTTCTAACATCATACTCTCCAAATAATTTGTTGAAATTCTCGCGAAATGGTTTTCCTGTAGCCCAAGAGGGGTAAAGTCTTTCATTGCAGAAATCAGAGAGCAGAAAATAGATAATGCAAATCTTTCCCTTCACCACTGTAAACACGAGGCGTCGCTTCAAGTTTCCAGGGACACTTTTTTTGGCGAGTAAATAATAGTCTAAAGAAAACAGTGTCTGTGGTATATTGATGTACATGTATTTTCTTTGTACTTTAATTATTAACTTTTGGTAATGTAGTTGGTGCTGAAGTGAGTTGATGCTTTGAAGTGTTGATTGTCATTCCCTATGGGGATAAATTAAGATGACTTTTCTTTTCTTTCCCTCTTTTTGGAAAAAAGGGTGGGATTTTTGTTGAACCAGCAATCCATTATATATGTATATATTTGATGTATGATGAAATATTTTTCACTGGATTTAATTGATTAAAAATGGCAGCAACTGATGATAAGCTAATTCCTTAATGTTTTTGTTGGATTTCAATGTGAAGACAATATTTTTCTGCATATCATGTATGTACTACATGTACCGTAATAAAGCATGTCAAAACAGATCTCTTTTTTTCGAGTTTTTGTATTTTATGTAGACTGGCTAGATCTATGTGGCCTTTCATCCCTGATAAAAAAAACCAAAGTTGACCTTGCTTAAGGGTGTGGCTACATTAACACCAAACCCGACGGTCAGACAGGACCATCTTCCCACTGAAAATATTGTGCTTGGAAAATACATACAACTGGTAAGAAAAAACAGCAACCTGGACTTTGGACAACAATGTTTTCACGCTTAATGTTTTTTTAACAGTTGTTACTAGATATTCCGTGCACAATATTTTCAATCGGAAAATGGTCCAGTCTGACCATTGGGTCCGGTGTTATTGTAGCCGCGCCCTTAAGTTGAGTTTCTTTTATTAATCCAGAGATGTTGCTATGAAACAGATCCGAATGTAGTTTTGCATGGCAATCTCTGTAGACTGTTGAGTTAAAAAGTTTCAAGCTTTAGAATAACTGGCGTCTGTGGTGCAATTATCAGGCTCTTTGCCTATCACACACAGGAGGGCAGTTAGATCCCAATGTTGGACGAACTTCTCTGTCTTTCTGCTGGGATGTTGTGTCCCTCTCAGCCCGGATTGGTTCTGGTAGGCAGGGTTGAAGCAGCCTGCTTTTTAAATGACCTTACAGTGTTACAAGACCCAGGTTTGGGATTTTATATGAAGCAAACCTGAGTTGAAGAAATGATTCAGAATAGGAATCATCCCTATCATCTCTCTTCATGCATGGCGTGGGGTGGCAGCTTATTAATATTTTATATAAAAAATAATAACTGCATTTATATAGCACATACATGTATCACCGCCTGAAAGCTGACTCGATGTGCTTTACAATCAATTATTACCCCAGCAGACCAAGTCATTTAGAAACCTTCTTGACTTCCTGGGAAGCATACAGTGTAAGCTGCCATTTTACACAGGCATTAAAACACTACCATACAAACAACATCGTTCGCCGTCTATAGCTGGGTACCCATTTACACCTGGGTAAAGTGAGGAAAATTCATGTAAAATCCCTTTCCCAAGGACACAATGATTACGAGTCTGGCAGCCTAACCACTAGACTACCCACACCAGGGTGCCCTTTGCCTATCATTATCATGCAGAAGACCTGAGTTCAATCCCATGAGCGGACGATGTGTGTTTATTTCTGCAAGGATTTTTTCCTCTCAGCCTAGGCTGACCCTGGTACCAAGAGTTAAGGCAGAGCGTCCACTGACCTGTTTTGTCAGTTGCAGGCCAGGCTCATCTATATAATATGATATATACATATGAG
>JAUKPP010178600.1:0-13357 GCA_032273245.1 Phyllaplysia taylori
AGAGAGAGAGAGAGAGAGAGAGGGAGAAAGAGAATTGCACGAGTTGGTAATATCATTTGTCAAATTTATCAAATTGTCAAATTTGTCAATTGTCAAATTTGTTATTGTAACAGGACAATGCCAAATTTCTCGTCAGACCAATAAACGTTCTGATTCTAATTCTGACAACAGCAACAACAGGAACAAAAACAGAACCAACAGCAACAACAACACCAGCAACAAACGCAACAATAATAAAAACAACCCAGGTACCGTATTTTTATGAGCAAAAAAGATGACTTCCTCCGACCCTATCGTTACTGTTTAGAAAGTAAAACTGTAAAAAATATCTACAATGTAATATATACACTAATTAGAGCCTCTAGATGAATTATGTAATGTTCGTCCTGTTGACATTTTACGGCACTATCAATACTGAAAGGTCTGTCCGTTTGTTAATTGTTTTCCTCATTTAAGCAAGGTCGTGCGCAAAGGATTTCGCCTACAGTGACGTCACAAGTCTACCTGTGGGTAAGTCAGTCCCGAATTTGCCTTTAATTGTAATCGATTAGGGAAGAGTTACTCGGTGGTTGTGTATACGAAACATTGTGTGAGAGATCATATGTTTTCAATCATGAGATCTCTCTGTGCTGATTTGCTATTTGCTAATGCATTCTCTTGGCGGTCAGTAACCACGGACAAGAATTTACTTCAAACTTACACTACGTAGAGGGGTAAAAAGGCACCATTGATTGAAGGCTACAAATTCAGACTCAACAATTACAGAAAAGTAAAAACCAATTGGAAATGTGTAAAGCATAATATTACGAGAGCAAACATTTATTGTAAACGTTATTGCTCTTCCCTGTAGGATGCAGTAGAAGGCCGGAAGTTAGTGTCCATTTTGTTCTGTGGGGATAGTAGACCTATATAGACAAAAGAAAAACACTGGGCTTTTAAATTATGAAAAAAGCATCCTGCAACTTTGATTAGGCGCTGAGATATTATGGCTTTTTGAATCTGCCCCACCATACACCCATAAGAGGACAGAAAAAGGGCGAAAAACGGTTTTAAAGTTAAGCAATGTCTTCTTGACAGTTCTTCTTGAGCAAACACGTGTGTACATTTGAACGCATAAAGTAACAGCTTTACCATGCAGGTTGTCTATAATCAAATCTTTCAGATCTGACAACAATATTCAATACTGCAGTAAAATATAGTTATTGAAGGGCTTATTTGGATAGATAGTCAGACGCATGTTCGTGAGGGCGCCCTTTTTCACGAGCCTAATGGTAAAGCTGATTGTTGTCAAACTGACTATGCGAGACAAAGCAGGGCAGTATATTGGGTGCAATTCGAATACATTACCACCGAGTCACTATCCAGTAATCGCTTACATCTGTACGCGAATTCGGGACCGCCATCCTCGTAGGGAGATTTGTGACGTCACTGGGGGTGATTTCGGACCCCCTCCCCCCCCCCCCCCCCACACACACACACAACACAGCAGGCCAAGCACACTAACAACTCTTTTGAGAAAATCTAAATTTTAAGATATTCTTGTTTCCTTTTCGTAGTTTTACGGCACTGTCAGCACATCACATATCATGGTCAATTCAGTGCTATGATGCAGATAAGGACAATAGTTGCACTTAGAAAGTAGTAGATAGGGCAGACCAAACAAGAGCACCTACCAACCACCCACACTGTACTCTGGACACGAGAAGAACAGAGGTCCTGCTTCTGTTGTGTAATGTTCGTTTTTCACACAAAGGACGGGAGATCAAGATCCACGGTGTAAGGTTGTTGTTGCTTTTTTAAACGAGTATCTCCGTCTCTCTTCTTTGATGTATCGTCCCTGCCTACTCAGGGTGGCCTGCCTGCCAAGATCAAAGTGGCCCTCCTTTTACATTATCTTAACCTGTAGCAAAGGGATGTAAAACCAAAAACCAACAATCTTCACCTACGGTACTCATTCTTAGCCGTGTTGTAGAAATTGCATGGTCTGTGACTCCCACACAGACATGGTGCAAGGTCAAGGACGACAAGGCTACGGGGTCGTCACCTGAAGAGAAAAGTAATACGTTTGATTCATTAGGATTTACCAGGTTAATCTACACTATAAGGTCATCTCCAGAGAGAGAGAGAGAGAGAGAGAGACAGACAGAGAGAGAGAGAGAGCGAGAGAGAGTGAGTGAGTGAGAGAGAGATAATAAACCATAACAGAAACAAAAACAACAACAATAGCAACAACAACAATAATAATGAGACAACCCAGCGATATATACAAAAGGAAGACTTCCTACGACCCTACTGTTAGTTGTTCAGTAAGTAAAACTTTCAACAATATGTAGCCTACAATAGAATACGCGCTTCACTACGGCCTATAGATTGATTTTGTGTTTGTTCTGTGCATGTTTTACGGCACTATCAATACTGAAAGGTCTGTCCGTTTGTTATTTGTTTTTTTCATTAGGTAAGGTCTCATGCACTATTAACACATTGGATGTAATTTAAATTCCATTAAGTTTCTTGTTACCTTTGTCAAAGTTTTACTTTTTTACTTCTAGACACGAGAAGAACATAGGACCAACTGCGTCTGTTGTGACATGGTCGGCTCTTCGTCTATCGTGCGGAGGATGAGAATTCAAGGCCCATGTGTGCCATTTAAATTAATTTTTTTTAAAAAATCCAATATCTCAGATCAAGGTAATCCAACTTCAAAGTTTTGGTATCACTAAACCGTTAGACTTTTAGCCAAAAACTTCGTATCAAGTCCAGATGGGCATTATTAAATTGAATTTATACGAACGTTCAGTTCCCAATTAAGAAAAAACCCCAAAGGATTTTAATTAAAGGGACACAACTACGTAAATAGAATAAGGAACAATTAACTTGATTATCCCCCTTAGACCATTCTGTCAAGTTCGAAAAAATCTTCAACATTATTTCTAAGCTTTTTGCATTTCACACGGAGGACGGGAGTTATGAGGCAATCTTTTAATCCAATACCTCCCATCTCTCTCAATTAATGTATCGTAACTCTAAGCCAGGGTTGACACCGTTTTCAAAGATCGAAGTGGCCCTGCTCTCAAATTACCTATATTATGCAAAAGGGGCCGTAAACCCCAAACCAACAATCTTCACCTCCTCAATCTTAGTTGTCCTGCAGAAATTATGATAGCCTATCGAAATGCGTACTGTATAATATAATGCATCAGTAGGGCCTACACATCAATTTATATATGGCTGTTCTGTGGAACACGGGAAAAAAATGTTTGTTCTGTTAAAAGTTTTACGGCACTATCATTAATGAAAGGTCTGTTCGTTTGCTGTTTGTGTTCTTCATTAGGGTAAGGCCTCACGCACTAAAAAATTGTTAGGTCATTATAAGTTCCAGGATTTTTTTTGTTCCCTTTGTCAAAGATTACGGCGGTATCGATACCTATATATCATGGTCAATTCAATGCTAAGAAGCAGGTAAGGACAATATTGGCACTTAGAAAGTCGTTGATAGGGCGGACCGCACCAGAACACCTGCCAACCGTTCACACTGTACTCTTGATACGAGAAGAACTGAGGACTTGCGTCTCATGTATAATAGTTAAGCTCTTCACCAATGGCGCAGAGCACAAAAGTTCGAGGCTCACGTGAGGCAATGTTTAATCCAAAATCTCCCATCTTTCTCCTTCCATGTAGTGTCCCTCTCAGGCAGGGTTGTCACTGTCTTCAGAGATAAAAGTGGCCTCCCTCATTAATGACTTTAAATTGTTGTAAGGGACGTAAAACCAAAGCCAACAATCTTTACCTACTCGTGTTGAAGAAACGGTATCGTCTGTCACTCCCATACAGACATGGTACAAGGTCAAGGACGACAGGGCTACGGGGTCGTCAACTGATGAGAAATGTAAGAAGCTTGTTTATTGATTAGGGCTTTACTATGACACTAAGGTCATTTCGGGAGAAATGTAATAAACAATAGCAACAACAAAATCAACAAGATCAGTAGCAACAGTAACAACATCAATTTTTATGCAGCAGCCAATCGAGAGGAAGAGATAAAAAAGACTTCCTCCAAACCACCTGTAAGCTGTTCGGTAAATAAATCTGTCAAAAAACGTACAAAATTATATAACTATGCATCATTAAAGCCTATAGCTTAAGTATACAGGGTGTTTTTTATTGATCGATTCTGAACTGAAGTAACTCGAAAATGGTAAGAGATTATAAAAGTAAACGGTTTTCTGCACACCATTCTCGCGCCAAGTACGTTTCGTCTGGGATACTTGATAATATTATATTGATAGGGATGGCATTTAAAAAAGGATTTTTTAGATTATGGCGTCAAAAGGGCGTACTGGTCAAAGACAAGGACTGCTAGAAAACATCGTAAGGCAATTAAACGATTGTTAAAATTATTTTTAAAAAAGAATAATGTTCACCAAGCTCTGGCTTCATGTTTTAGGAAAAAGAATTTTGTATTTTATCATTTGAGGTTAGAAAGCTATGAATGTCTCTGGCGGTATCAAATTAACGAAGTCGTCTTTTTCATTGATCGGGCACCATGCACTTCGCAAATCCAGTTCTTACTATCTTTATTGTCATAGCAAATTAACATAACCAGTGTCGACCAAATGTTTATACCAAGTTCTGACTGAGGTTTGGATGTTGCTTTTCTCACTGTGCAGATTTGGAATTTTTTCAGGGCTGCAGGCGAGCGGCCCGCTTTTTAAGCGCACAAGATGAACTTGTAAATGCAAGATTAGCGTCATTTCTGCGCGCAAAAAAACGTTCGCGCAATGTGGTGCTGTTGCTCAGTGGGTTCTTGGAGTCGTTTGATTTTGGTACCAGAAAAAACTTATCGGATGATTATTAATCGGTAGAAACATAACCTCTTTGAGTTATTTCAGTTTAGAATCGATCAATATGAAGGAAAACCCTGTATATTAAAAAAAAGACCACAACAATGGTCACAATTCAAGATCTAATAATAATTACACTTCTGAGAATTTTTTCATCCCACTTAAACTGGTCCTCTCTAAATGATTTGTAACTCCCTGACTTAAATAGGTTCTTACTCAAAGACTGCTAACTTCTAACTAGCTGCGTCCTTACTCAAGGACCTCTAACTGATTGACCGGATTCGTGCTGAAAGACATGTAAATGACTGACTGACTGGGTCCTTAATCAATTACTTCTAACTGATTGACCGGATTCGTGCTGAAAGACATGTAAATGACTGACTAACTGGGTCCTTAATCAATTACTTCTAACTGATTGACCGGATTCGTGCTGAAAGGAAGTAAATGACTGACTGACTGGGTCCTTAATCAATTACTTCTAACTGATTGACCGGATTCGTGCTGAAAGGAAGTAAATAACTGACTGACTGGGTCCTTAATCAATTACTTCTAACTGATTGACCAGATTCGTGCTGAAAGGCATGTAAATGACTGACTGACTGAGTCCTTAATGACTTCTAACTGATTGACTGAGTAAGTCCTTACTCAAGGACTGTTAACTTCTAACTGATCTAAAAAAAAATTATGAGGTCACTGTCGTGATCACGCACAGAAAGCTTGAGTGAGTTCAAAACCACAGAAAAGCTACTCACACACTCACATACAAGAAACAAAAAGAAAAGAAACGAAAACAAATTCTAATTAAAGGGACATTAATACGTATTTAGAAAAGGAAACAAAAACTAGGTTATCCCCCTTTGTCCATAATTGCCAAGTCAGAAATAATTTTCAAAATAATGTTTAAGTAAGCTTGTCGTCTTTTGCGCAGTGGACGGGAGTTCGATGCCCTCACAGCCAGGGTTGACACAGTTTTCAAAGGTCGATGTGAGTTCGAGGTACATGAAGTCGGTTGTTTTTTATTCTTTTTTTAATCATGGACCTCTTCATAGGTCTATCTTACCTCTCAACCGGGAATGGCCTTGTCTTAAAACTATCGAAGTGGCCCTCCTCTTAAATGACCTTACTCTATTACAATGGGTCGCAAAACTAAAATCACCGGTGCTGTGGTGTAATGGTTAGGCGCTTCGCCTATCACGCAGATGACCTGAGTTCGGGGCCCGCGTGAGCAGTTTGTTTGATCGAGTATATTTTATCTCCATTTTTCTCCTGGGACAATGTCCCTCTAGTTCTCGGCCCAGGTTGGCCCTGACAGACAGGGTCGAAGTAGCCCATCCCTTAAATGATCTTACAGTGTTGCAAGGGACGTTATGCCAAACCCAAACCAAACCAGACCAAAGTCAGCAGTCTTCAACTTCTCACTCTTACTCTTAGTCGTGTAGCAGACAGTATATTATGCTCTGCCTCTCCCACATAGACTTGGCACAAATCAAGGACAACGCGGCTACGACATCGCCACCTGAAGAGAGAGATAAGATAATGTTTGTTTGATTAGGGTTTTACGGCTCCATCGACACGATAATGTCTTTTGGGAGTGTAATAACCACCAATAACACCAACAAAAGCTGCAGCTACAACAGCAGCAACAAATAATAACCCAGTTAAAAAACAAAAAAAGATTTCCTCCGACCCTATTGTTTGTTGTTCAGAAAACAAAAGCTGTCAAAATACATACGATATAATGTGCATGGCAAGGATCTATAAATTCCTGTCTTCAGGTTTTGCGACAATGTTAATACTGCAAGGTCTGTCCATTTGTTGTGCCTGTTGTTGTTGTTGTTGTTGTTTAAATTAACGCTCCGGACATCATCCACAACATGAGCACCAGCGCTGTGGTGTAATGGCGGGGCTTTTTGCCTATCATGCAGGAGACCCGAGTTCGATACCTGTCGCTGTCGATTTACCTTTTTTCAGCTGGGATATTCCCTCTTAGCCAGGGTTGGCCCTGAGAGGCATGGTCGAAGTACCCCGTCTCTTAAATGGCCTGCAATGTTGCAAAACTGACGTAAAACTGGTAACCAAAAACCAAAGAAACGCTCTGAGATAATTTTGATGTCTGGATGTTGGTATATCTCTTATCAAGGTTTTACGGCATTATCGATACATACACCATATAACCAATATTATAGTCAATTCAGTGCAAGGAAGAAGACTGAGTAGGTCCTTAGTCAAGGACTGCTAACTTCTAACTGATCTAAAAACTATGAGGCCACTTGTGACTGTCGTGATCACGCACAGAAATCTTGAATAAGTTCAAAACCACAGAAAAACTACTCATACACTCACAATCAAGAAACGATAAAACAATTTTAATTAAAGGGACATAACTACGTAAATAGAAATAAGGAAAAATTAACTTGGTTGTCCCCCTTTGATCATAATGCCAAGTCCGAAATAATATTTTTCAAAATAATCTTTAGGCTTTTCGTCTTTTACGCAGTGGACGGGAGCTCGAGGCCCTCTTAGCCAGGGTTGACACAGTTTTCAGTGGTCGATGTGAGTTCGAGGGCCAAGAAGTAAGTTTTTTTTTGTTTTTTTTTCTTATCACGGATCTCTTCATGGATGTATCTTACCTCTCAGTCGGAGATGGTCCTGTCTTAAATATATCAAAATGGTCCTCCTCTTAAATAACCTTACTTTATTGCAATGGGTCGTAAAACTAAAATCCCCAGCGCTGTGGTGTAATGATAAGGCGCTTCGTCTATCACGCAGAGGACGTGAGTTCGAGGCACGCATGGGCAGGTTGTTTTATCGAGAATATCTCAATTTTTCTGTTGGGACCATGTCCATCTCAGCCCAAGTTGGCCCTGACAGCCAGGGTCGAAGTAGCCCGTCCCTTAAATTATATTACAGTGTTGCAAGGGACGTTATGCCAAACCCAAACCAATCCAGACCAAAATGAACAGTCTTCACCTACTCACTCTTACTCTTAGTCGTGTAGCAGACAGTATAATATTATGCTCTGCCTCTCCCACATAGATTTGGCACAAAATCAAGGACGACGCGGCAACGAGGTCGTCACCTGAAGAGAAAGATAAGATAATGTTCGTTTGATTAGGGTTTCACGGCTCCATGGACACGATAATGTCCTTTGGGAGTGAGATTGCCACCAATAACAGCAGCAGCAACAACAGCAGCAACAAATATAACCCAATGAGAAGAAGATTTTCTCCGATCCTATTGTTTGTTGTTCAGAAAGTAAAGCTGTCACAATACGTACGATATAATGTGCATGGCTAGGGTCCAGAAATTCCTCTCTTCAGGTTTTCCGGCATTGTCACTACTGCAAGGTCTGACAGTTTCTTGTGTTTGTTGTTGTTGTTGTTTCAATTAATGCTCCGGGCATTATCCACAACGTGAGCCCCAGCGTTGTGGTGTAATAGTGGGGCTCTTTGCCTATCATGCAGGAGACCCGAGTTCGATCCCCGTCGCTGTCGATTTACCTTTTTTCAGCTAGGACATTCCCTCCCAGCCAGGGTTGGCCCTGAGAGGCATGGTCGAAGTACCCCGTCTCTGAAATAGCCTTTCGATGTTGCAAAACTAACGTAAAAATGGTAAACAAAAACCAAAAAAACACTCTGCGCTAATTTGGATGTCTGGATGTTGTTATATCTATTATCAAGGTTTTACGGCACTATCGATACATACACCATAACCAATATTATAGTCAGTTCAGTGCCAGGAAGAAGATAGGGACAATACTTGCACTTAGAAAGTCGTAGATGGGGCGGACCGCACCAGTGTCCGTATGCATCAAGCTGTGTTACGGGTTTACGACCTCTTATCTCACTGCACCCCTAGGTGTAAATAAAATTTTCAAATGCACGGAACCCTCGTAAGTCTACACCGTGCGTAAAGTCCCTTACATCCGGTGTAAATTGCCCACGAACTTACGCCAGCGGGTGAGCTCTACTAAAAAAAATTACACCGTGCGTAGCGGCCAAATTTCTTGCATGCCAAATTCGTCCAAATACACCTAGGTGTAGAGGCTACGACCTACTAGCCCGTGCGTCCAACTAACTTTACGAGTGCTTGATGCATCCGGCCACCGAACACCTGCCGACCACCCATACTGTACTCTAGATACGAGAAGAACAAAGGACCTGCGTCTATTGTGTAATGGTTAGGGTCTTCGTTTTTCGCACAGAGGACGAGAATTCGAGGTTGACGAAGTGAGTTTTGTTTTAATCGAATATTTCTGTTTTTCTTCTTGAACGAATCATACCTATCAGCTTGGGTGACTCTGGGTGCCAAGGTCGAAGTGGTCCTCTTCTTAAATAACCGTACACTGTAGCAAGGGGTGTAAAACAAAAAATAACAATCTTGACCTACTCACTCTTAGTCGTGTTACAGAAATTGCATCGTCTGTCACAACTGTACAGGCATGGTACAAGGTCAAGGACGACACGGCTTCGTCAGCTGAAGAGAAGGTAAGAAGTGGTTTATTTTTAGGGTTTTAAGGCTCCATCAACATTATAAGGTCATTTCAGGAGAGAAATAATAGACAATAACAACAACAACAACAGCAAAAACAATAATAATAAAATCAGCTGCAGCAACAACAACAAGGTCATTTCAGGAGAGAGATAACAAATGGAATAACCCTCAAGGAAATTTAATACCGCAGTGTTACCAAGAGGCTAAAACAACCAAAGATGCTGGAGCCTCTAGAAACAACTAACTTTAAACTAACGATAAACAATAACAAAAACAACAGCAGCACCAACAAACATAAATAACCCAGCGAGAGGGACAAAAAGAAGACTTCCTCCGACCCTACTGTTAGCTGTTAAGTTAGTAAAACTGCCAAGAGGCACACAACACAGAGTGTATTAAAAAAAGGTCATACACCTTCAAAGTAGTGATATCACCATACCGTTAGTTTTCCAGCAAAACAATTTGTACCAAGTCAAGACTGCAATCGATTGATACTAAAGTAATCATTCCAGATTTACTCATAATTGCGGAAACGCATCGTGGGTGGTTCGCTTTCTGTGCGTCGAATAACTTTGTGTGCTGAAGAAAGTCTAGGTGAAACACAGTTTTGTTCATTAGATCTGAGCAAGATCGAGGTTTTCATAGTTTGAATGTTAGTTTTTCACTGTTTAAATACACCATATCGTGTTGTCACATCCTATACTGACCATTGCGATAGTCCAGCTGACCACTGACCAGATCAACTTTGTTGTTTTGAAGAAATAAAATGTTTGCAAGCAGTGGAAGATGATTTTCGAGAAACCTTTCATTAGCGAGAACCACAACTGAAATTTTATTTTACTACTGTAAGAAAATAAAGTAAAGTCAAAACTGTCTAAGACGGCCTCCCAATGTTGAGAAAAAGTCGTTTTAATGAGGTGGTCGTCTTAGAGAGGGACAATATGTAGTAAAAATGTAATTTGGGAGTCAATATATAGTGGTCGTTTATGCAGGTGGTCGTCTTATACAGGTGGTCGCTTGAGCAGGTTCAACTGTATTGAGCACATTGAGTGAGCTCAAATCGAAACAGGGAATGCTCATGAAGCTAGAGAAAGGCAAGATTGGCAGAGAACATCAATGCTGTGTTTGAGAGAGAGAGAGAGAGAGAGAGAGAGAGAGAGAGAGAGAGACAGACAAAGAGAGAGAGAGAGAGAGAGAGAGAGAGAGAGAGAGAGAGAGAGAGAGAGAGAGAGAGAGAGAGAGAGATTGGAGGACCATCCGATGGACTTAGTGTAAGAAGAAAGTCGTCTTCTAGCGTGATCAATATTTAGAAGTTCATGTCGAATATGCATGCGTTAGCGATAGAAAACGTACGTTCCAAACAAGATTTCACTTATATTTAAGTAACAAATATTTTCTTCACAACATAAAGTTGTTAGACGTACAGAAAGTGATGTGCACAATTATGAGAAAATTTGAAATGATGATTTCAGCATCTGTTCAACGCTATGGATTAAAGCTTTTCTTAACTTGGTAAGAAAATTTTGCTGAAACTATAACGGTATGGTGACACCACCACTTTGAAGTGGATTACCTTTTTATCCACACTGTATGTTATGCATCATTAGGGCCTTTGGGTTAATTATATTATTATGCTTGTTCTGTTGAAGTTATACTGCACTATCAATACCAAAAGATCTGTCCGTTTAATTTTTGTTTTCTTTATCAAGGTACGGTCTCAGTCACTATCAACACTTTTGAGGTTTTTTTTAAACGTTTTACGGCACTATCAATACATGAAGCATGACGAAGATAGCAGCACGCAGAAAATAGTAGATGGGGCAGACCACACAAGAGCACCTACCAAACAACCACACTAAGCTCTAGATACGGCAAGAACAGAGGTTCTGCGTCTGAGGTCAAATGGCTCTGCTCTTCACCTATCGCGCAGAGGACGGAAGTTCGGGGCCCATGAAAGGCAATTTTCTAATTCAATATCTGCCATCTCTCTCCATCGATGTCGTGTCCCTCTCAGACGGGGTTGACTCTGTCACCAAAGATCTGTGCCCCTCTTCTTAAATGATGTTACACAGTTGCAAGGGACGTAAAAACCAAAATCAACAGTCTTCCCCTACTTACTCTTTGTCGTATTGCAGAAATTGTATCGTCTGTCACTCCCACACAGACAATGTACAAGGTCAAGGACGACACGGCTACGGGGTCGTCACCTGATGAAAAATGCAAGATACTTGTATGATTAGGGTTTTACGTTTCCATTGACACCATCAGATCATGTTGTGAGAGAAATGATAAACAATAATAACAACAACAACAATAACAACAACAAAAGCAACAATAATAACACCGACAGCATCAACAGTAACAACAATAAAACATGGCGTTTTTCTTTATATCGATCGATTCTAAACTGAAATAACTAAAACACGATAAAATTATACAAACATTTTTTAAACTGATTAATCCTCATCTATCATAGCCTTGTCTGTATTAAAATCGACTGATTTCAATGAAACTGCGCAAAAACACCAGTTTTCACAAACAGGCCCCGATTTTTTTTAGCGCAGAAATGATGTTAAACTTTTGTATTTCCGAAGAGAATCTTGGGCGCTTACAACGCAAGTCGCGAGCCTGCAATTTAGATAAGATTCCAGCCGAGCACAACCAGATAACCACAATTCAAAACTCAATCAGAACTTGGTATTGAAGTTTGGTAGAAACTGGTAATTTGAATTGTTATGACAATAACTATAGCAAGAAGTGGATTTGCGAATTGCATTGTGCCCGTTGGATTAAAAGCTACGACTTCATTTGGTTGATAGTCAAAGAAATATTCATTGCTCTCTAGCTTCAAACAATAAAACAGACTTTTCATTTTCGTAAGACATAAAGTCAGAGCTTGGAAGACATTACTCTGTTTGAATTAACAGTTTTAACCAGCGTTTTATTGCCTTACAATGGTTCCAGGCAGTCCTCCTCTTTGGTTACATACCAGAGCTCTGTTTTGACGCCATTGCCTAAAAATGGCCGTGTTCCGCTAACTCCTTTTTAGAATGCCATCTCTATCAACATAATCTTATTAAGTAGCCCTGACAAGACTGTAATGGCCAGCAAATGATGTGCAAAAAACCGTATACTTTTATCTCGTACCGGTTTAGGGTAATTTAAGTTTAAAATCGTTCAATATAAGAAAAAATAACCGTATATAAAACCCCAGAGAGAGGAGAAAAAAAGGAAGACTTCCTCCGACGCTAATGTTAGCAATTCAGTGCGGTAAATAAAACTGTCAAAATACTTACAATAGAGATGCACCATTGCGCCTATAGATTCAATAACATTATTATGTTTGTTTTATGGATGTTTGAGCCGTCCCCGGCAACACTGCAAGGTCATTTAAAGGACGGGCGGCTTCGATCCTTCTTTTTTCAAATTTCACATTAGCTGAAAACTACCTGCCAAAACTTTCATATTATGGTTGCCTTTGTTAGCTTTTCTTTTTACAAAATGTTGGATTTTCTGGTGTTTAAAATTTGGTGTACCACTGTGCCCTAGCTTCCAATACAATGCGCATCATTAATCGTTTGCCAATACCGACACTGTTGTATGGTCATTCTATTTTTATAATTGATATTTTACGGCTCTTTTCACACTATGAGGCTATGTCAGTGAAAGAATTTAGAGTTGGACCTGCTTTAGCAACCACCTGTTTGAGACGACAACCTGCATAACCGTCCACTTTCAACAGTCTCCGAAATTACATTTCATGATTACATCATCCCTCTCTAAGACGACCACCTTTCCAAAACTACCATTTTCTTTTCAATACTGAATTGAGTAGTCGTCTAAGATAGGTTTGAATATATTTCATCCTTTTAGATGGGGATTGTGGCACTATTTCTCCTGTCCATTAGGATGTACTCACTCATTGCCGTGTAGCAAAAACTTGCATCGTCTCTCACTCCCTCACAGACCCGTACAACGTCAAGGCCGACAAATCTGAAGGGGGAAGGGGGGGGGGGGGGCGG